>JACJUY010000142.1:57050-73137 GCA_014220935.1 Platorchestia sp. MABIK
ACCCCACATATTCCCCCTGGGAGCGCTAATTCCCATAAATACAATAGTTGTATCCCCCTGAGGGGTCCCAACAACGAGAACATCGCTTCATCGTAATCAGCTTAGTTATGTACTACCGACATGATGCACTATCGCGCCAATTTAGGGGACGAGTAGGGAAAATAAAAGGTTACACATCCTCATCCACCTAGACTGTTGCATCGAATTCAACGTTGAATTCTTTTCACAGTACTTTCGCAGTTACAGAGAGCTATTTAATCTCTTCAATTGCTCGCAGAATAGATTATTATGCGTTTGAATATTTTTCTTAAGAATAATTTAGGTATCCGTTACGCTTTCGTCTGAGTTTGCGGTATCATGAATAGCGAATTCCTCAGTGTAATGGCGCCTCAACCAAACCAAAATTTAAAATATGAACAATTTGAGAAAAGTTACGAAAACACATAGGCGGGAGTTCGGCTCCCCTGAATTGAAACCAAACCTCTCCCATGATAAAACGTAAAAAAAGAAGACATTAACTACTTCAATTGAAAAAATGAACCTAGCTCCTGTAACCCAAGCTGCTACTTTCAGGTGGACAGCTAGGTTTATCACTGGATATTGCTCAATTACTAATTGGAAATTTGCCACTTCCAGGTGGACAGCTAGGTTTATCACTGGATATTGCTTAATTATTCATTGGAAATTCTCCATTACACCAGAGTAAAAATCAGTGGTCCTGGATACATACGAGAACCCAAGTCAACAAAATTCACGTACGGTCAACGTTCATTCCTGTCAAAAAACTCGTGAGTAAATAAATGATGGTATAACCCTCGTCATAACGGTGAGTGTGGACAGCACTAAAGCTCCCCTCGCGTGAACGGCCTTGCATTTAACACACCGAGCCACAAAAAAGAATACAGAACTTCAGGGCTCAACTACACGCCACAAAACCGGACCACAAGCGCTAAAGAACAGAGCTACCGCGTTCGTCGTTGCTTTTAACATTTGGAAGTCTGCTTAAGGGGATATTTCCGCATAAAATTTCTGCCTCGAGTAGGAGACAACCTCCACATGATGGATGACGGGGCTCGTGGCAGGGTTGCCAGATTTTTTCTGGCCGAAATTCTCGATATAGTATTTAACCCGTTTAAAGATCACTCATCATCTCATAATCCGGAAGAAATACCAAATGCCGAATTTTATCAGAGTCAAATCATGCTCGAAAAAGAAGTCATGAAAAGGCCCATTTGCCCCAGAACAACAGCCAATGAGAGAGCCTGACCTTTCACATGCTCCGAGAGCTCTGGTCTTGTAACAACAGCCCCAGGCGCAGGGGTGGACGATAAACAGGACAGCATTTTTATGTACTCGAAACTACCGCTCCAATATCATACTTGTGCTCGTACTTCGAACGCTTGTCAAATTTTGAACATGGTTGCATTTATATACATCATGGAACCACACAATACAACTTTCACAAAATTTAACAGGTAATATTTTCAGTGTATCTTAGCTAGACTAATGAAATGCAAACTGAAATCCGGGACGCAAACATTTTTACTTGCAATGAGACTAACTTGTTTCTGCTAACGATGAGGGCACATTCTTGCTCACAATAAAGCAAATACAATTGCGCTAGTAATGGAATAAATTTTTGCAACACCCTCTTCACATACGTAACCTATGACAACGCTTATTCAGTATTTACACTCAAGGGTTTCAGCTAATCTTTCTCATCATAGATTCATTTTCAAGCAACAATCCTTGAGACAACATTGCGATTGTCCCACTATTCAGAAACATCTATTACGTCATCATGAGTTAGCTAAAGAAGAAGCGGCCTACGTACATCTTCATCACAAAAAACTCGTGAGCAGAACTGCAACGGTTACAGGCAGCGGCTGAGGAACTTTAAACGCGTAGCCAATAGGAAGGCGGCTCGGCAGCAGCACCGCACAGCGGACACTCCGCAACCCAGGTCTCGCCACCGGATCTTGCCTCTCCAATTTTACGTAATTGAATCATTCATAACAATCAAATCATAGCCTTTTCAATGTAGATACCGAGTACTGAACAAAAATTACCTATACAGAATATATAGCGGATCAACAATTTAGCCTCCATGCGAGCCGGACTACAAACCGTTTCTGCGCCCACCAGACAGACTACTCTCTCTCTTAATGAATGCGTGAAATAAACACGTCAACTGCACAAAAGCACACTCGAAGTACACACTCCTGCACCTGGGATTTCAATACAAGGAAAATATGCAATACTTTAATTGATGCTTTCAACAATATATTCTCGTTTTACCTGGAGGGAAATAAAACCCTTGCATTGCGCAAAATATCTTGGCAACAGAAATGAAAATTTCCAGTTCTCTCGCTCTTGAGCCCTGTCTTTACGTTGAGTAGTAGTACCTCGACCATCTCTTCGACCTTGGTCCTCATCGTACAATAACTTAACCAAGCGATAAAGCGCTCTTAACCATGTCACAAAGGCAAAAATTCGGGCACGAGAAGTGTTCTAATCATTGATAAAGATTTCTACAGCAGACGACGAGTCGAAAGTTGGCAAACCACTGCAGTTTTAAGAGCTGAAATACGACTCAACACGACACCAAAATAAGGGCTGGTAAAATTACATTCACGCTCGTATTTTCTCTCTAATTAGTTCCAGACGCAGTAGCAGAGTATATAAAAATGAACGAGGTCGACTGGAGCAGTTTCAAGTTGTGATCTCTGATGATTGCAACTAACATAAGGACGGTCTGACACATGGCACGGATTTTTAAGTAATTTACTTTGTAGCAGCACGACCGGCGGCACAAGTTCTTCTGTCGACTTGTCTACGCTGTTATATGTGAAAATCTTCGAGTTTAGGTTTTTCCTAACATCTGGCATCCTTGCATGGCCTCCAAATGCTCAACGCTCAAATCTCATTTGAAAAATGCTCTAATATGAGAATTTTTATAAGAAAACCCCCACGTTGCGTAGCCAAGTCCACAAGAAAACTCGTGCTGCCGGATGTACCGTCCCCACGACGTAATTACAATTCAACACGTTGCTTGCGAAACAGCCCATCGATGGGTCGTTTGAAAAAGTTATAGCAATCTTATAAAATTAATGGTATTTTATGAACCCAGTTAGTGTTTAGCTTTTATAATATTGTTAATTACTTTTGAACTCAAATTTGAGTCGAATACTGAACTTCAGTTTAACCCATCGCAGTGAACGTGTTAAACATGACGCTCCTGCTCACAACAGTCTCGTGAAGGTACACATCAAGTTGCACGGTCACGCTTGCGACCGCAGCACGACGTCCCCAAGAGATGCGCACTCTAGCTAAACAACGGAGTAGAGGACTTTCCTTCAGAGTAAGGCGACAATAGTCTGAACCCCTGCCGCTCCACTCAACAGATAAACGTTTTTCTTCCAGCGTTGCACTTTTGAAACATTCTTACATGCATACGTTTCAACTAAAAAACATAACGCGGTTACGGAAACGGCCGAAAACATTTGCTCCAACACTTGTGACAAAGTTTACTAGAACCCTGGATGGTTGGCTCACTACGAGTTAAATAATTGTTTAATTATTAATTAGAAAATAATTAAGTGACAAAGTTTAGTAGAAGCCTGGATGGTTGGCTCAGTACAAGTTAATTAATTTGATTACATCAGATTATATATTTGTTCAAGCCTTCTAAACCACAACAAAGATGTTCCAAAGGGAGGAAGGATGACGACACCATTAAATATAGAGTTGAAGGAACGGGGAATCTATGTACAAGATGTGTTCTCACACAAGATACTTGTAAAAGAATCATTAAGTTAGGAATGGGGATTATGAAACAAGATATAATTTGAAGGGGGAAATGACAGGTGCTTACAAATCGTACAGCAATAAACCGAAAAAATGGTCCGATAGCAAACAAAAAACACTTTATTTCAACAATGCTCTGACACCACACATTTTCCCCAGGGAGTGCTGGTTCCCCGAGATACAATAGTTGTTGCCTGCTAAGGGATCCAAATAATGTGAAGCTTGAGGTAAGACGTGGGTTTGATCATAAATATATATCACTGACACCTTCGAAGAGAAGAAAAGCGTAGAAATACAGAATTTTATTATAATTAGCCAAACAATGATACCACTTAGAAATTATTCGTCCCACAGGATGCGGATGCCGTCTCCCGTCCGAGTAGCGAGGCAGTAGAATGAGCGAGGGAGTGCAATTCTGCACCCGTGTGCTGGGCGTGGATACGAGAAAGTGAAATGATCAACTTCAAATGTACTAATGAAACAAACACCAATACATCGTTATTGGCGAGGAAATCCTACATATTGTAAAATATTCATTTTTTTACATTTTACCATAAATTTCGAACAAAAAGTTACTAACCCATCTAGTTCTATACAAATGCAGCAGAATGAAATGAAGCGGAACAATAGGATCTTAAATGCATGAACACGCAATTTGAAGTGAGAGTATGATGGTCCCCATTGTAAAGATATCTTTCTTGAAACTTTACCATCTTGATTAGATAGATTGGGAAAGTTAGTTTGAGCCTCCCTAACCGCAACCAAGGCGTCCCAAAGAGAGAAAGGAGAAAGAAATAATTCAATATGGACTTAGAGAATGCGGAATCCATGCACAAGGTACACAGAAACAGTAAGTTGAAAAAGAGCTTTTGAAACAAGAGTACAGTTGAAGAAGAAAATAGTAGATACTGTAAAACAAGACAGCAGAGAACCGAAAAGAAAGATGGTCCGTAGCAAATCGGCATACTAGCTCTACTTCACCAAAAAGAAGGCCTACCTAACCTTCAGCTCGGGGCCTCACACTTTTTCTCAGGGTACGCTAATTCCCACAGATACAATAGTTGTATCCCGCTGAAGATTCTAAACTATCAAGCAAATAAATCCAAAAAGCATGCGAGCATTTCATTCAAGTTACACTGGAGGAACAATAGCACCCATCCAAACAGGGCAAAAAATCCTTTTCGATCCCAGAACCCAGAAACGTGATTTGACCACAACTCGTTAGGCAACAGTAACCAACCGTCTCGGCTGAACATGGGGGTGAGAGAGAAGAGGTGAGGGGGGAGCAGCAAAGAGAGGGAGGAGACACAAAGCTGACCGCGAGACGGAGCGTCGGTCACGGACAGAACAATAAATTCCAACAGGGTGGGTTTGGGAACCAGGCTGACGAAGCCTCGCGAGTACTACGAGACAAGTGCACTGCGAAACAATCATGTCCTCCGCATGTTTCATTGTCAGTATCTTGCACAGGGGTGTTGGCTGTGGGGAACAAGGCTGACGAAGCCTTACGCGTACTACGAGACAAGTGTGCTCTGGTACTGGCCAAAAAGTATGCGGAGGACATGATTGTTTTTAAGTGCAATCTACACTTTAAAACAATCATGTACTCCGCAAGATATGTTGTCAGTATCGGTCACATTAGTCCCGTGAATCTACACCGTTTACGTTTGGGTCAAAATAACGCATTGAATCCCAGGTTTAAGAAAAGAACGCACTATGCCGATTATTAGAAAAATGTATTCCAACCAGTAGCCATGAATATTACAAAAAATGGCGGCGCACGGTGCAGCATTCCCTTAGTTCATGCCACTCCCACGGAAATAAAATCACGTCACAGAACGACCCTGAGAAAAAAACAGCCGAGATGTGTACCTGCAAGAAACGCTCGCATAGTGACGAGTACCTTCGATTGTTTAGGGTTTATTATAGCAGGTATAGCATTTAACCGTTGTCCTGCTTCGCTCTTCAAGTCCAAGCAAACCAACAAAAAGCACATCCTATGCGCAAAACACAGATTGGAGGTTAGAACTGACGTGACGGAACGACCTTCACAACAAAGGAGAGGGTACAGGGTTGTGCGGGCGCATATTGCGCTTTAATATGAACTACAGCTCAACATTACACTTCAGCTCATTGAGCAGTCTCAGAATCACTTGTGCACTGACATTAATTCCAGACACGTTCTAATTTAGCCTGTTTCAATACACATTGAAGAGATCATCTATAACCCATTGTCACAATTGGCGTAGAGCGCGTCGTATTTTAAAACGTACCATGCAGTACATTTTTACCATACATCTAACCAAAAATCATCGGCACAACATTTGACAAGATTTCAAGAAGACGCAAATAGCGGAATGCAGTGAGCAGATGCGAGGAAGCCTTTAACAGGAAGTCGACGGCACGCTCCGCCGGCTTTCCCACGAGAAGATGGAAAGGGGAGATGATGCTCGACTAAATACGCAGAAAACAACCCCACAACTGTCTCGAAAAACCGTTTCTGGTCTTACAGTACACAGTTGGGAGTGTCTATTACCACGCACACTGACGAGGACAGACGCTCCACGAGTTGTCATTCGAGACAACGCATACTTACACAAGAGTTACGTTACGCTTCAGGAACAAGCTTGGAATTTGTCTATGTCATTATCATTGCACGTAGACATCAACAATTGCCAGATCAGGAGGTCACGATGTGAGAGAAAAGTCTTCGTCGCCAACAACCATATGCGGGTGTTTAACTAAAGGTTTGGACAAGCTGAAAGCTACGCGTGAACTTCCAAACAACGGAAGGGAGAGGCTTAAGAAGCTAATACAAAGGAGGCTCAAGTTGTAAAGAAAATGTGTCACTGTCGAGAGGCCGCAACTCTCTCAATGGTACCAGAAAATACAATGGAAGGCGCTCCAATCAATAGGAAATGCACCTGAACACGTCCAAAGGCGTCCACTCAGAGAGAGGAGATCGTCAATGCTATCAAAAAAATCTGTCGTCAGCATTCGTTCGCAGTTGGTAGTCCGGCAAACCCATAGGACACCAACGCACGTTTACCTTGACAACTAAACTCTTGGATGATTGTTCCAATCGAGCATAAATTCACAAATTTAGCGTTTTGTAATATCACATAGATGCCTGGGCAGTTCTGGTGTGGCATGTGCTGCCTCTTTCGACTCCTAGTGACTAAGGATGAATGATTGTGGCTAGTGATGTCCCGATACCATTTTTTTTGGCCGATACCGATACATCGGTACATCACTAATTGTGGTTTGCTGTCGGCTACCCTCCTGTAAGGCGGAAAAGCCTGGCATACGTACAGTATGTGCATTGATGCCTTGGGAAATTGTCCTAGTAGTTGACACCCGTTCACAAACGCAAATTGAACGAAAATAAACTGGAACTGTGAGCTTATTAAGTATGTGAAACCCTGCGCTTTTCAAACAAAATAAGTGTAGTACTTTTAACATACAAAAAAAAAGGGGAGAAACTATACAGAGACCCATGTACAGCTAACAGGTTACCAGATGACTATATATCCCAAACTATTATTATAAAAGAAATATTTTAATATTTGACTAAAATGTTAAATTTTATCAAAATTTTCTCAGCTTTAAAATTTTTTTGAATCTGGGATTTAAGCATGGTAAACTTGCATTTTTTAAAATTTAAATCAAAGGGCATTGACAAGGTCATCCCAAATGGCAGGGGGGAGGGAGTTATTCTTCAGTTGAGACACAATGGGATGCCTTTTTCATGTGTAAATTACAGGATTAGATCAGTTAGTATATGATAATTCTTCTCAAAACATGTTTGCTAAAATTATTTGTGTTGCTTGTTACACACCAAAAAAAATACTTTGGGTTCTCAAATGGCACTTTTCCAGTCGCTTCTTAGAGTAATGCAAAATTAATTTACAAGGCCATTTTCTTTCCTAAACTATGAGGTCTTGCAAATATAGATATATATATATAGGTGTAATATTTGACTTTTCTAATTCCTATTCCTAAGCTATAAAAACTTTCACATTGACTATTCTTCAGTTTGCAAAAACTGGGGCGGCATTCATACAAGTGTAATCTCAGGAGGTACTTAATCTTCACGTGATTCCAATTTACCATAAATTGCCCTTTGAAGGTGAAAGGTATTCAGTGAACTAAATTACAAATAATACAAAGGACTATAAGCTGGCAGAAATTACACATTTTTTACACTTTTGAGGATTTAGAGAACTACTAAGGAGCAAAATATGGCACAGAAATTAAACAACAAAACAAATAGCATCAGCAGTAAATTGCTAGTGCCAGGACATACATAGATGCAATCTCTCACAATCACTATGGAGCAAGGGCAGAAACCGTACCTGCACCTAGAACAGACTTCAGCTCTTGCTCAATGATTATAAGACTATGATTATAAGTTAGTTTGAGTCTCCCTAACCGCAACAATAAAGGACATATCAGAGAGAGGAAGGAGGAATGCACCATTTAGTGTGGAGATAAGAGAATGAGAAATCTATGCAAAAGGGCCAGAGAAACAGTAAGTTGAGAAAGAAGTTCATGAAACAAAATAAAAGTTGAAGAAGAAAGTAGTAGGTGCTGAAAAAACAAAACAGCAATGAACCGAACAAAGGTGGTCCTCAACATAACAAAAAAAAATTTTATTTCAACAAAAAAAAGGCCTACCTAACTCACAGCTCGGGCCCTCACACATTTTTCCCCTGGGAGTGCTAATTCCCATAGATACAACAGGTGCATCCCCCTGAGGGGAGCACTTGCTCAAATCATTGGAAAAAATGTGTGCTAAATTATTAGACTGCATTGTGCTGATGGGTAGCAATCAACCATAGAAGTGAAAACTTTGAAAAAAAAAAACATTTCAGCCCAATGGCTCATAAAAATTGAAATAAATGTAGGTAAACAGTGAACAGCATACAACAGTAGCTACATCCGCAGGCCTTGTCAACCATTTTTATCTTCACATCTTTTCCACAAGGAACATTATGGTTCTTTGCCACTAAAACACCACTAACTATACCTCACTTCTTACTTTTTAATTTCTAAAATGCACCTTATTAATTTAAACAAAATCAAAAGTCATCAATGAATCATTAACTATGAGAAGTCTCAAAGTTTAATAACTAACAGTAATTTAACTAAAAACAGATAGATCAGTAAGAATTCCACCTGCACATGAAAAGTTGTCAGGATCCTGGAGAATGTTATGCTGCCAAATGTGTTTTTTCTGTTAGATTGGATTTACCTAAAGGGAAACAGCGCCAGGATTCAAACACATGTCCCCTTTTTGGAAGGGCACGTTCTTAACACTCAGTTATGGCAAGCACTACATCAACTTAATGAGAATATATCCCCTGCATAAGATTATTTACAATTATTCCCAACACTTTTTTGCCTTTACAAATTCTAGATGGAAATCATGAAATTCTACAATTATGGATTACAAATACAAAAAATGTCAAACTAAAATTTATGAGGAATTTATATTACTAAAATGAGAGGAAATACAATGTTTCCTGGAATAATAGGCAACAATTATAAGGCAATGTACGACAAGTTATTTGCTGCTTGAAATGCATATTTGCCACCAAAGGACTAAAAAGTCTCCAGAAAGATCAAACAATGAGTTCAGCATTTGTTCATAGCCATGCAAAAAAAAAACTATGAAAGCACACTGTACAGTATATGGGCATCTGGCATAGACAAAAAAATATGTGCAAAGACGTATCTTAAAATGAGATGTATATTTTAAAATAATTATTTAAAAAAACAACTCGAATGCTTTTAAATTCAATCTAAGACAACTCTAGCAACAGCATTTACATCTTTCAGTAGCACAACATGAGAGGAAAGCCATATTTTTCTCGGAACAGCTATTAAGAAATTAACATAGATGCAAATCTTACCATTTCATTTCCTACAACGTAAGACAGCATCCAAGCTGCATCAAAATGAGGTCAAAAAACAATAAAATTCCTTAACACAACTTGAATACTAGGATCTACATACCGAACACAGAGGAGACTTCAACGCAATGCTTTATTACAACTCGCATCACAAAACTGGCTTGGTGAATGGGAAAATTGATAAATCACGACAGTAAACAGGTCTAATAAAATAGAGATATAAAATATAATAAAAATAGGGCTTTTATGATAATTTGAAATTTTACGTCAGTGCATCGTACGACATTTAAGCAATTCACATTAATCACTTTAGCAATTCAATGTACACTCACAAATTGTAAACAGCACACGGTGAGGAGGAAGCATCTTCCCGAATTCTGGCCGCATCCCATAATGGCCAATATGGAAAAATTCTTCTTCAATCCACGTCGCTAACCATCACCACAACCACCACTCTCACGACTCTCTTCCACACACTAACAGTCGAGGAAGAATTGACTGTGTCCAGGCTGGAGAGTGGTTTTACTGAGCTAAGGAAAACGAATTACCTCCGTAACTAAAATAAACACGATGCTCAACAAAATGAAGAAATAAATTAATTAATTGTTTATTTTTTACACTCTAAGGAATGTACCATAAAAGAGGTGTTTTACACTAATTTTTTTTATGCAAATTCTTAATTACACTCAGGTAAAAATTAAAAATCAGATGTCTACGTTCCATTATTGAGTAATGAAAGTTCTGACACCAATACAGATTTTTCATTACGCATTCTGCTCTATTTTAGTGAGCTGAAAGTTTAATTAGGAAATTTAAAATCTGAATCAGATTCAAAACAGTTAGTTAAGCATAAGGCTTGAAGTGTTAACAGAATTAAAAAGATGTATACAGCATAATAGAGTTATACAAAAAAAAAATTGATCGTAAATTATTGAACGGTTGTGAGTTTAACCGTTAATACATTCTTGGAAGTGTGGCTTTAGAACAGTAAGGAGAAAATTATATAATGATGCGTTCAAAAACATGAAAGCAAAAATTAAGTGCTCACACAAGATTTTACATCTTGCGCTGATCTTGGTTGCTTATTACGCCCAAGGTTTAATACTTGCCATACACGTCCCCTGAGTTCAGTAATAACATTTTCGAATCTTTTCCGAATAAGCCCCGCCACTAATGCAGCACATAAGTTCACCTACTTGTAACTTTCAAAATAATGTACCTATCGACTTGAAATAACTCTCAAACGAAAGATCAAAACAGTCTTTCGTTTGACAATAATTTGAAATCGATAGGAGCATTGTTTCGAAAGGTACAAGTGGGTGAACTTATGTGCTATGACGGCGCGGGAGTCGGATATGTATATCCAGAAATTAATATAGTTGGCGGAAAATCCTTAGGAGAATGTATGTTTCAATCTTTCGTTTGAGAGAGATTTGAAGTCGATAGGTGCATTATTTCGAAAGTTACATGTGGGTGAACTTGTGTGTTGCGTTAGTGGCTGGGCTTCTCTAGAAAAGTTACAAATTTTCTTGGGAAGAATCAGAACACTAGGCTCCTGAGCACGTCAACGCTTGTGTCTCAATCTTTAACATGTTTGAACTCTTCCCACGCTACATGCTGGGCACCAGTCGCAAAAAATGTCAGTGACAACCTTATGTATACCGTGGTGACAACCCAACAGGAATATTAGTGAGTTGTTGCGTCAATGAAGTTACAGTAATACCATTTTAATTCACCGCTCGATGCCACCATTCGTCCAAATATCATTCCTTCTATCTATCAGTTATTCGAATGTTCTTCAGCTGTGCAGCAAACTAAGGCCAGCGCAATGAAAGTTTTTTTTCTGTAGCGTGATATACGTCTGCATAAACAGTAAAGCTCTATTTAAACTGGTCTACATTTTGTCCCAGGCTCACGTGTAGACGCCTGGTGTGGCGCTTCACATGAGCCATGAGCGTTTAAACTTGACATTGAGCCACGGAGTGCGCGCTGCTCAAAACCAGTCAGTGTGTGGATAGCTGCTATGTAATATGGATTGCAGTCGACTTGTGTGAATATTGTTGCTGCATCGTAAGCTCCGTAATCTCTATTTTATTTGCATGAGCGAAATGTTACTATATTCGTTCATTTTCATTAAAACATATTGGAAAGCAGCCTCCTTATATTCGCAGCTTTTAGTCTGCCAGAGGCATTGACAGGCTTAGTACATTTCAATTAAAAGCAATGTAGTTTCTCGCTGCAGTGTTGCGTCAGTCATAACGGATGAGCGAGAGGCGCTACCTCACTTGATGACTTCCAACTGCACACTTACCGATCTATAGAGTTGCGAGGCTCTCGTGCGGCGCGCCTCACGAATTCGATCAGAGCGAATAGGGAACTTCGGGCTCACACACACAAAAATGAGCCTCAGTGGTGAGCCTCGTATGCACGAGTCGCGCCTCACGGCCGAAATGTCCCCTAGTATAAACACCCCTTAAACCTATACAATTGATCTTCAGAAGTTAATAGTTGGTAACCTTGGCTTTAGCTTACTGCTGATGCTAATTTCGGTTATGAACACCAAATGCAAACCAACAATTGCCTGTTGAATACATATTAAAATTATCCCTTGCATTGAAAGAGAGTATTGAATCTTTTACTAGGCTCGTGCAAAGTAAAATTATAACCCTACCAATTTTCCACTAAACCTATGATTTAGTGACCAAATATTGAGAAATAAGAGAAGTGAAGGTAAAATCGACTGCTTGTTTTTCTCTACTGTACACTGGAAAAATCATCCAAATTTTCCAAATATCTCGAGCTATTCCTCATGAAAACAATTATTCAGCCTCAATAATTCATACTTTAATTATTTTATTCCTTGTGAGAAAAACGTTTTCAACAGCACACACTTTACCTATCCATTTCATTCAAAAATCTTCCGTATTATATGTCATGTGGGCTGAACAGCCTCAGGTATGAAACAGTTTTAAGGAAACAAACGCGTTCATCATTCCATTATTACAATAGTGTTCCGAAAAATTATCTTAAGAATCCTAATCTTAGGAAAGGGAATAAATGAGTGAAGTGCATGCCCAATAAAAAGAAGACCGGGTTTCTGCTTAAAAATGTACAATGATTCTAAAATCCAGAGATAGCTACCACACGTCGAATCCAAAATTGAAAAATCATCTACAGAGAAAATATGGTTGGTGTTTTCACAGTAAAATCTAGACGCAGACCACGGCGCAGACTGAGATGGAGTTGCTAGCGGCCTATTCGTCCTAAATGATTTGCCCAGATGTTGGTAAAATCTAATCTTAAACTGTTTCAGAGTGCTCCCAATGTAGGAACTCTGGCAAGTTCCACACTGATATTTATATATAATACTAGAGAGCAACTCTTTCGGCAGTCTGTCATTTCATTTATCGGAAACCTACATTCACTGGTCTAGGAACTAGTTTCTTTAGTTGTACTTCTTTCATTTTTAAACTGAATAGTTTGAGAACACTTCTTCACAGAGCCTTTCACTTGTCATCAAACTATCATAAGTTTTGCGGCGAACTAAATTATTTGAGAAAATTTTTTTCTATTAATGGAAACCCTCAATATCTTTTTGACTAGACTCTTAAAACGTTTCTAAACAAAATGTTCGATAAGCCAATGGTCACGGTAGCTACAGTTTCCAAATGTGCTTTATATGTATCTCTTCCGTATATTGGGCCAACTTCTAATGAACTAAAACAATGTTTAACTAGGAATTTGAGGAAATTTTATCCCCAACTTGATTTTAAGTTTGTTTTTTGCAACAGTTCCCAAATAAAAACATTTTTCCAGTATAAAGATAGACTGCCGAAAGAGTTGCTCTCTAGTATTATATGTAAATATCAGTGTGAAACTTGCAAGAGTTCCTACATAGGGAGCACTCTGAACAGTCTAAGATTAGATTTTACCAACATATGGGCATATCATTTAGAACGAATAGGCCGCTAGCAACTCCATCTCAGTCTGCGGCTCTGCGCCTAGACCTCACTGTAAAAAACACCAACCATATTTTCTCTGTAGATGATTTTTCAGTTTTGGATTCAACGTGTGGTAGCGATGGTAGCGATCTCCGGATAAAAAGAAGAGTTTTCTATTCTGGTTGCTTTTTACTCCTTGATGAACAACATTAGTTTAGTTTTAAAGTTTAAAATTAGCTGTTTTTGACTAGGAAGCTGAAAAAATCATTCGTTCTATATGATTGGGGTAATGAAGTAATCAATTCAAATGTATTTTTTTAAGAAAAAATCGTACCTGAGTTACGTTCAGTATATCAAGAATGCCACTAATTCTCTCCTTTGTACGCTTCTATTAGTTTTCCCATATCTTAAACCATCAGAGTAACTGTACACAGCGTTTCTAAAAATGTCGTTATTAACGATTAGAAAAGCAAATTTATTTTTCTCCAAAACTGAAGATAATGTAGCAGCTTAACTGAACGATTCTGCGTCGCCAAGCTTCCAGGATCACAAAACTCTAGATGTGTATTAAGCCGGCTTTGAAGTGTATTCTGTGTTTGGAAACAACAGAACGGCAGTTTTGATGCAGTCGACGTCAAGAACTTCTATTGATGACTTGATAACTTACTGTCTCGTTGACAGAACTTAGAGTAGGGACTACGCCATCTTCGTTGATGACTCAGGTCCTCCAAAACGAGCGTTGGTTGCTGAGTGGGCAAACTAAAAATGTGAATCTAATGTTGTGGCTTTCTGATCTACTAAAAGATTTACAGAATTTAACACGATAACTTCATTCAGTAAATGTTTTGGCAGATCAGATCGTTCCAACATCAGATTTTTTCATGATGTAAAGAGTTGAATGCTCAGCGTTTGTCCACCCAAGTTTCCGAAGAGTTGAACATTATCAAGTTATCATTCACATTTATTTTATATAATGTATTATTAATAGGCTACCAATTTTATGATATACTCAGCAGCTAGTTTTCCATCCTAGTTTTCATGTTACCTGGGTTAATTATTTATGGTATTACTGAAGATATATAACGAATGGAGTAAAGATATATTTTGTCTATGTTTCATTGGATAAATTCCACCTGCGTGTTATTCTTTGTGTTATTAGGGTTTGTTATTAGTATCTAGTATCTAGATACATTTTGCCCTGTATCTAGTATCTAGATACATTTTGGCCCTGTATCTAGTATCTAAATACATTTTGGCTGTGTATCTAATATCTTGTATTTAGAGACATTTTGGAGTATCTATTACCAGCTCTGCTCAGTGTAAGTCTCAAACTGTGCGACCAAAAGTGATTCTCTGGAATCTGGACGCAAATGATCCTTTTAATGGGGTTATGAGATGATAGTTCGATTTACAGTTATATATTCGTACGAAACACCTCACGTTGATACTTGCACAAACGAGCCACTTCAAAAATAACACGGTTGCCAGACTGGAATCGAACCATGGGTGTATCTATTATATGTGCAATACCGTGTGCAATACCTATCTCCTCACGCAGTTGAGAAAACTAAAATGCTCGAGAATTAAAAATACAACTTCTGCACTATTGAAGTAAAAAAAATTGGTGCTGGTCAGGAATAGGAGATCATGACTTCTATTTATTCAGTCACTTCGAGTAAAGTGCGAAGTTTTAAAGTGTAAAAATTGCTTCTTATCGGGGCTCAAAGTGAAGCCCTCTGGAATGATCAAAAGGAACCACGAGTGCGATGTCCTTGAACGAGACTAGTATTCTGGCATTGGATTAAGGACACCACCCAGTTATTCATGAGTATCCTAGAAAAACTCTAAGCCCCAACAAAATTCTCGGCTGCCGTCAGCCATTGCTTTGCAACATCGATTTGAATATGGAACAATTTAAAACAATTTTTACCCATAATTGCACAGTCGCTCTAAATGGGTACGAATTTTTTTAGATGAAGTACCTTAAAATTGTATTTTTCTGACTTCTTCGCCTATCTTTTGCGCATTTTTCATTTTCGTAGATAGATGATATTTTACCATGTATTTATATAAAATGAAATATTTAACAAAATTCATTAAGCCATATCACGAAAAATTGTGTGCTTCCACCCGACCAAGCGGACACTAACCCCGAATTTAACGGGCCCTACTGCACACAAATTTACCGGGCACCCATCTGGGACCCGGTAACGCTGAAATAAAGATAATTAATGACCAGCGGAGCATGAGTAGCTTAGAGGCTCACCTGAAGATTTCGAAAATTATGTTCGGGCGAACACTCTTCAATGTAGCCGGCTGTCGAGGACGCAAGAGTCCCCGGTAGCGAGGGCGGTTTGCTGGAGTGCTGCGGAGGCACAAAGGAAGATGCACCCGCGCTCACAGCTTAGTTCAGTCTGACGTGTC
>JACJUY010000142.1:76099-144698 GCA_014220935.1 Platorchestia sp. MABIK
ACCTAACGTAACCCTACCTAACGTAACCCAACCTAACGTAACCCAACCTAACGTAACCCAACCTAACGTAACCCAACCTAACGTAACCCAACCTAACGTAACCCAACCTAACGTAACCCAACCTAACGTAACCTTACGTAACCAAATGTCCCCTAGCGTTCATTCGAGCCATGAAAGACAAAAATTAACATACCGTTATAACTCGTTAAATACTCATTTACAATGGAAAGTGCATAGATAAAAAGTTGTTTATTTTGATCTAATTACCATTATAGAAGCAACACAAATTGGAAAATCAATTAGTGTCCTCTCCTCAACAATTACCGACCAAATTGTCTTCACTTAGTAGGCCTCTCAATGGGATTCAACTATTGAATCTATGGAAACTAGCACTCCCAGGAGTCAAATGTGAGGTCCTACCTAAGCCGTGAGTTTGGTAAACTTTTTATTGAAATAAAATGAATTTCCAGTTTAAATCTAGACAATCTTGTTTTGGGTCACTGCTTGCCTGTTTTTCAGTACCTAATACTTTTCTCTTCAATTTTTGTCTTGTTTACTAAACTTTATTCTAAACTTTTTCTATGTGGAGCAGGTCTTATGTGTGGGAACATACCTTGTGGATAGATTCTGCATGCCCTCCTAACTCTGTAATAAATGGGGCCTTCATTTGGAATACTTTTTACTCTTGTTGCAGTTAGGAAGGCTTAAACTATCTTATAATCTTATGATCTTGGTTTCAGCGGAGTTGTTGGTGGACAAAGCAATGAACCTGCGCTACATTGGAGGTGTTTACGGTGGCAACATCAAACCATCTCCCTTCCTCTGCCTCACACTCAAGATGCTACAAATTCAGCCTGAGAAAGATATTGTTATTGAGTTCATCAAGCAGGATGAGTTCAAGTTAGTTATTTACTGCAAATAGTGTTTACATAAGATCTAACTACAGAGACTTTATTCCTTCATACGGTTTTGAATGATTCTCAACACTTTGACTGCAACGTGAGCAATCAGTGGCCATAATGGGAATTTTTCAAATGCTGTTTACTGCCAGTGGTCACAAACGCGGTTTTCATAAATGCATAATCATAGCTAGATGAAGGCACAATCCAGTTTATGTTTGCTATTTTCAAAATTGCTCACAACAATGGACTTGAAATATGCGTTAAATGTTGAACTTCAGTTTAATAAATTGCAGTCAAAGTGTCTAATACCATTTTATGCAGTTTGTGTTGTATTTTATTCTTAGTTGAAGCTTGAGAAACTGTTCATGGGATTAGTAGAGTTTAATAGACTTTTGAAATATGGAAGACTGTAGGCACATCAGTAACTTGAAATTTATTGACACAAGCTTTTAAAAATGTGAGCTTGTTCCGTGTTAGTGGGAGGCAATTAAAGGATTCATTTGTTTTTATGAAAAATCTGGTATGAAGAGTTATTAGCTAGATTTAAATGAATTTTGATATTCACCTTGTATAAGGGGCTGAATACTCAGTTTAAATTTGTTTGATTAAATTAAAATTTGTCAAAAAAATTGTGTGTTGTCAAGTTATCCTTTAGTGGTGTGGTGTAGTATGGAATAGTATTCGTATAAAGAAAAAAATTGAGTTGTTTATATTCAATGTAGTTGACTTAAAAAGAGCAATTGCAGGCATCATTTCATCTTAAAATGAAGTATTTTTTCAGCAATGTTATTAATTCATTTTTTAGATCTAAAAAGGAAAGAATGCAGACTCAACACTTCCTGTTTTTGAGCAGGTACGTGCGAGCTCTGGGTTGCTTTTACCTACGCCTGGTTCACTCATCCTTGGACTGCTACAAATACTTGAGTCCTCTGCTCAACGACTACCGCAAGCTGCGGCTCATGGACCGCAGCGGCGTCTTCCACCTGCTTCACATGGACTCCTTCATTGACACAATCCTCAGAGAAGACAGATTTTGTGACATCATAATGCCTAGGATACAAAAAAGGTTTGTGGTTTGCCCTACAGAACCAGTGCTGTGATGCACAAAAGCTTGTCAGAGCTGCTGGGTCTTGCACTGAGACCACTGGGCAATAATACTCGTTGTTTAACTGAGGAGTATAAGTCATTACCATTGTCCCTGTTGTGTGAGATCGAATATGTCTTTCGTAGCTTTTATTTACTATAGTATAGGTAAATAGTCTTTTCTAGTCTGCCATCAGAAATGTATCTAAAACTACTCTGCACTCTATAGAAGGGATACAAGTATTGAATCTATGTTAAGTAGCACTCCCAGAGGGAAGGTGTGAGGTCCTGAGCCTTCAATTTGTTGAATCAGAAAGGTTTCGTGTAATTTACGGGTTGTCAGTTTTCTTTCTTGTTCAACTAATATCATGCATAATATTTTTACCCATGCTGTTTTTGTGTGCAGGGTGTCAGTCACACACTTTCCGCATAGATTTCCTATTCCTTATATTCAACCCTGAATGGTGCCTTCCTCGTTTGGAAGCACCGTTGTTGTGCTAAGGAAGTCTCAAGCTATAACCTACAGGGTAATCTAATTTCCTTTTGCAGGATTACATTTTTTGCAGTTAGCCAGTTTGTAGTTTAATAACATACTTTTTCTGTCACTTTCATTGGGTTATTTCATGATGATTTGTGTGGGAGATTAGCAAAAACTTATACCCTGTCTTCTTAACTATTTCAGACCTTGAGTGTGTTGGTTACCCACGAAAGTGTTGAATGATTCATTGGTGCTGCCATAGCGTCAGGTCTACCACACAACAGCAGGAAATCTACCTCTAGCAAGTAGTATAGCTTTGGGTTAGGTTACTAATGGATGTTACTTATTTCTATGCATTGAATTCAGCTATAAACACATGATTAGTACATCTCAAACTGTACCTGGGTAGGCAATATATGGCAGTAGACCTCATGCTAGAGTAGCACCGAGTCATTAAAGGTTTCAATGAGTGTTGAACCTTACTAGGTTGCACAAAGCTGCCTAATTGCTGGTTGTGTACATGTTAGCTGCTTAAAAACAAGGCTGTTTTGATGATTACGTTCCCAAAAACTCATCATTGACACGGCACAGTGCTGCAGTAGTTATAGACATTGAGTTTTTTCTGGCAACTGTGCTGTTGGTTAAAATTTTGGTGAATTTCACTTAATGGGATTGAACGCTACTTTTCTTCAAATGTCAAAAGAAATAGCTAGATTCACTTCAAACTAAACCAACACCTGAACAGTGTACAAATTTTTTCCAGGTATGACCTGCTAAGGATTTTTACATTGGTAAATTAAGCTTTACATACTAGGTAGTCATGAGGCAACTAAGGCTGCAAAGGTGATAAGGGTTTTGTGTTGGGAAGGTTACTTGCCTGTGCTCACTTGCTAACTTTTGTAGTGTTGGTATGTGATTTTATGTGCTCTTGAAGGTCACTTAATAGATTTCTCAAAACTTTTGTCATGTTCCTGCTCATTCCTTGGCTTTTTGACGTCAATCTACAGTATTTTTATTGGGAGACAAAATTTTTCTAGTCTAACTGCTGCACATGTTCTTTATTGTCTGCTCTATCACCATGTTTGCCCACCTGACATTTGTGTTGTGCACCTTGGTGTTCTAACCTCAGTTCAGCTCAGTGTGGCCTAAAATCGACATTCGTGCAGATTACCGCAGTAAAATCGGCTCTGCAAGCAACTTTTGTGTCAAGACAGGTCGCCAGGGCATCTCAAATGGCTTAGCCGTCCTGTGGTTGCACAAAACTTTCTCAAAACAATTGCGCCACACACAGCTACTACGGCAAGGCAGACAGTTTTACATAGCGTTTGCGGCAATATTTGACAGAGAATTAATGATGAGATTATTTAGGTGGGTACACGAGGCCAACAACGAGCTGGAGCCGCGCGTGTCCCTGCTGGAGGATGATCTGGACGACTTGGAGAGTGAGAGCGATGAGGAGGAGGAAGAGGCAGCCTTGCCTCCGTCACCCACTCTGGCACCATCTGCACATCACAGGTGCGGATTTGGTGCTGCTCCATTAATGAGCCTTTCTTTGCGTGCTGTTATGTTTTTGTGTGCTCAACTGTACTCTAAAATAGAACAGGAATTGAATCCCCCAACTCCTTGATGTGCCTTATGTGCACTGACTTTCTTGCTCTAACTGTGCCTGTAAGATTTTGTTGATACATTTTGTGTTGGATGTGCTAATGTTAACCTCTCAGGGAGATACAACTATTGTATGTATGGGAATTGGCGCTAGGGGGAAAATGTGAGGGCTCGAGTTGAGAGTTACGTAGCCTTCTTCTTGTTGCAGTAAAATGTTTTAGCTTTGTCAAGGACCATCTTTTTTTGGTTCACTGCTGTCCTGTTTTTCAGCACCTACCATTCTTTTTCAACTTTGATCTTGTTTCATAATCTCCTTTCTCAACTTACTGTTTCTATGCCCTTTCTGCATAGATTCCGCGTTCCCTTAACTCCATACTAAATGGTGCCTTCCTCTCTTTGGATCGCCTTTGTGGCGAATAAGGAGGCTTACACTAACTAATAATCTAATCTAAGCTAACGTAATCATGTGTCACCATTGTTTATAATTTTATGGTGCAAGAGCTGTCTATTCATGTGTTGTTTTCTCACTTGTGGGGGCAGTGGGCTCAATCTTGTCACCTTTTCTCATAATTCTCCAGAAAATTTTTTAGAGCTTCATGTAAAGTGCATTTTGGAGTGTAATTTTTCTTTGAATTTATCATTTTTATATTTTAGTGGTGCTGTCGCTCTGAAACGCATTTAAAATGAACACAATGCTTGTTGACCTATCTGCATCCGATAAAGAGACGCTTATGTTCGTTCATCACTATTGAACATGGATGTCCTAAAAATTACAGTATTTTCAACTTAACTCTGGCTCACTTTCAAGTTAACTCTGCCAGACTTGAGGCCCTGAACCTAACTGTTAAACTTTCAACTACACATTTTTACCACTTTGTGTTCCAGTTTAATACATGTGTGCAAAGTTCCGAAAATTAGGTACAGCGGTAAACCGGCAGACTCTGAAGTGGCGGTCAAATCGGCACAGCGGTCTAGTAAGGTTAATGTGAGGGCGGCGTAGCTGATACTGGACACCTATGTGGGCAGGTCAGAGCGAGGGCGGCACGCGTCGCCAGGGGCGCGCGAGAAGAGGCGCCACTCGTCACGGTCGCCGTCGCCTGATTCGCACAAGCGGAGGCGGGAGCGCGACGGCCGCGGCACTCGGGACGTGCGCCGGCACCGGGACTCTGGTCAGTGTGACCTACTGCATTCCTGGTTGGGAACTGCTGCCCTCGACTCTTCGCCTCTTGTTTACTGAAACAATGCCACAAGGGATTACATTTTTTTACGCTTTTAGCTGATTTTCAGTGGTTCCTTTAGTTCTCCAGTTTTCTGATGCTTTTTCCAGTTCTCCAATTTTCTGATGCTTTTACTAGTTCCCCAGTTTTCTGCTGTTATGGTATGGCTCCCCTCAAAGAGCAAAGGATTGGTATTGGGTTTAGATAGGTTTGCTTATCCCTTGCTATCAGGTCTTACGACTCCAGGGAAAATACTCTGCTGGAAAGTTACCTTGCTTTAGATAGGCCTTCTAGATTTTTTTTTGTGCCCACTTTGTTTCTTTCATTTCTCATGCCTTTTTCACTATCTTTTACATTTCCTTCACAGCTTTCTCTTTTTATTCGCAGAGTATCCTGTATGGGAACACACCTTGTTTGTAGATCCCAGTTTTCTACAGTCCATGCTACATGCTCTTTTCTTTTACCGCTGTCATAAAATCGTGTTAGCTGTGGCCAGGAATTCTCAAGAAAATAGATGCAACGAGCAAGAGGGCAGAGAAATACCGCTTGCTATAGATTATATGCGTGATTCAATCACTTTTCATAAATTTTTCCTACATTAAATGGCACTAAAACATTAAAATTTAATTTTAGCTTAGGTTTAGCAACATGTGTCAGCAGCTGCAATTCATTTATTAAATTATTTGTGTTTGATTCATTTACCAAATTATTTGCGTTTGATTCGTTTACTGAATTATTTCTTTTTGATTTGTTTGCTAAACTATTTGTGTTTGTTTCAAGGCCGCGGTGAGCGAGATCGAGGGGACCACTACGGAGGCTATCCCTCCGAGCCGTACCACGACTACCACCACGGCAGCCAACACGACTACCATCACGGTGCCATGGCTACCTCTACTGACTACCATCACAGGTCGGGCCCTCAGATTGGAATACTATCCAAATAGCAATAGGAACCAGCCGAGTGGCCTGTTCTTGCTGCCCAAGCCTCTTGCTGTATCCTATGTAACTCGACGGAGACTGGTGTAGGGTTTTTAACGCAGTAGAGGAAACAAAGTTAAGTCATTTCTATAAGGGAAAAATATATCTTCTTGTTTGGCTAGCCACTAGAACGACTTCATTTCAAGCAAACTTTATGACATCATCATTGCAACACTTTGTTAGGCCAATAGTGGTGCTAGATTTGGGGCTAGCAGTGTTGTCAGATGCAATATGAGTGCTGCTACTGGTTCGTTGCCATGATGTCATCATTGCCACACGGTTGACAAAAAAGACTGGTTTGACCCTACTTAAATTCTTCCACCGTGGTTTTTAACTTGAGTGGAAAAATAATTTTGTCCTAGAATGCTGGGGAAACCAAAAAAGTTCAAAACCCTAAACTTTGCTGACCTCGTGCTCTGTTGCTTTCTCATGGTTTTCTTGATCGGTCGAGTGGGGGAACTGAGTATTCAAATGATGTGTTGGGCTTCACTTCTCAGCTGGAGTAGATGCACATGTAAATAAAAAAGGCTGACGCAATTCCTGGGCTATCTTATAGTTACAACGTTATTAGATTTCCCATACCTTCATCTGATGGATGAATGCTGATCAGGAGCCTGAAAAGGCATTATGGGCCGTTTACACCAGGGGACATTTCGGCCGTGAGGCGCGACACGTGTATACGAGGCTCATATTTGTGTGTTTATACGAAGTTGCCTATTCGCTCTGATCGAATTCGTAATGTGCGACACTCAAGAGGCTCGTAAATACCGTGGCGAATAGGGAACTTCGTATAAACACTCACAAGTATGAGACTTAGTGGTGAGCCTCGGATACACGTGTCGCGCCTCATGGCCAAAATGTCCCCTAGTGTAAACGGCCCTTTCTTTAGTCAACAACAATACCAACTGCAATAATTTTTTTCCCTTAACATGGCTGAGCAGCCAGTGAATGTAGAGATGAATACTTATGTGGCGAAGCACCTGATGAATGCATGTAGACAAGGAGACAAACATGGTGTTGCATCTAATGAATGTAGGTATGAAGAATACCATCGTGAATATTGACATGAATACGATTGTAATGGACAACTTTCTTGACTGCTTATTCAAACTCAACTATGTGGGCCAAGAGCGGCGCTTTCGTGCAGTGTACTGAAAACAACTAACATTCGTTAACGTTACTTGCGCTTCTTTGTTGCAAGGCTTGCTCATTTCACATCGGCAGCGTAACTAACAAAAAACGGTGGTGTGCAGGCGTCCTCATCACCACAGCAACGGCGCGGCGCCGCCCGGGTTTGGCGACTACCACCACGGCACGAGCGGCAGAGGCGATCACCGAGGCGACTACCACCATCACCACCACAGGGAAGACCACTACCATGACGACCACCACACCAGCACCCGGCGGCGGGAGAAGGACCACAGGCGGGGGGAAGAGAGGCGGGACGACAGGAAGAGGGACACCAAGCGTAAGGATGGCCGGTCCCGCAGAGATGACGGCGACAACCTCCAGGCTGAGATTGATGAAGCCAACGCTCTCAGAGCGCAGCTCGGCCTTCCTCCGCTCAAATAGTTTCCACTTGACCTCGCCTGCTGTTAGTTCAGAGGGGACTTGCTGTTATTTTTGTACCATTAGTGTTCTTGTGCACTGGGTGTATCGCGTGAATGATGTGAATTTTTTGGTAAGGAGCTGTTTCTACACTGCATTTTCACAGCTTGAGATGCTAGGTCTTGTATTGTTTAATCAAGCATTAAGGCCAAATTAGACACATCATGTCTAGTGCGTGAGAATCGCCTCATCAATCTGTTGTCTATTCATTGTAAATTTGAACGTGTTAAGTAGGAGGCCGCGTTCTTCGTAATAGCGAGAAAACCGCGCAGGGGTCTCAGTTTTGTTAGTAATAAAACCTGCAGAAAAGCAGCATTTAGTTTGCCCGTAGCCTTTTGGGAGCCGTGCAAAATTCCTGATTTCTGTGGGTTGTCAGCAAAAATCTATGAAATAATAGCTACTGGGAAATGAACTTTCTTAGTGGCATTCTTAGCCACATGCTTTAGAATCTGGACAGATTGTGGTTAGAGTTTTGTTGCTACGGCTTATCAATTTCTGAACTTACTTTCAAGTCCTGGAAGGGAGAATTATTCGTGCCGTTGTTGTAACACTGATAAATCATGTCATGATCAACTCGTATGTAG
Organism: Platorchestia sp. MABIK; assembly: GCA_014220935.1. NCBI lineage: Eukaryota > Metazoa > Arthropoda > Malacostraca > Amphipoda > Talitridae > Platorchestia > Platorchestia sp. MABIK. The sequence continues at coordinate 84,555 of JACJUY010000142.1, forward strand.
TAATCCTGATCGAGTACAATCTCACCAGCTTAGAGACTTCCTGCATGTATGTTATGTACATACATATTTAGTGAATTAATGACCAATATTTTAATGAAGTTTTATTTTACCCTTACGTGGTACGAGCTTAATCACGTCACTGATGTTGCTCACCCACATCTCGTATGATTTTCTTCTGCATAGATCGGACACGTTATTTACTTTCAAATAATCAGCGCGCATTTTAACCTTACCAGACCGCTGAAACATTTTTTCAGCAATTTCCGAATGTGGTGCTGGACCTAAATTTCTGTACTTAGCCTAGTGAGTGAAAAAATACGTCTCTAAAAATAATCAACCAACCGTGGTGAAACGACAGGGTAGCCATTGTAAATGTCAGCTCTCGTGAGTTTGAATTGACTTCGCGTGGTTCAACCCTCAACAGTTAGATTCAGGGTCTCCGGTCTGATATGGTCAAGTTATACATCGCCCTTGCAATGCATCACATCGTCAAATGCTAACAATGTACTTAGCCGTCCTGATGTAAGTATTGTAAGTTTTTCTCTCCATCGCTGCTGTAAAGAGGTCATGCTGTACAACTTCACCAGAATCACTGCGTTCGCTGCTCATAACCCTGATGATGTGCTCAAGGATTTAGCATTTTTGCTTCACGTTTCAATCATCTAAGGAACACTTAAAGTGAAGGCACGTACATTGCAGAACCCTTTTCATATTATGCGACTTTGAATTACTTTAAATTGGCCTACCTAATAGCACGCGGTACGTTAGTACAGTATTTTTTGTGCTTGCATATCGAATGAGAAAAAGGCCTCTCGCATAATTCAGTATCATGGCAATTGAGAGATGAAACTGGACATCTGCTCAACAGTTAGGTGTGTGAGGAGAGCGGGAATTTCTTTTTGTTCATTATTGAGTGATATTTCATCTACGTGCTATATGGTTTAAATGTTCACCGATTCATGAACAATTAGAAAAGTTGATACCTTTCCGTCGTTCAAAGAATTGCACACACGGACAATAAGAACTTGATTAATACATTTCTCTGCTCTATCTAGAAATCTCGTTTCAAAATAATATCGAGGACATTAATATCCCAAGAAAAATCCTGATGTGAGATTGAATTTAAACGTCGAGGAATAATAATGTGCACCCGTACTTCCATTAGCATACTTTACTGCATGGCAATGAGCAAATACTTCATTTCTCAGACATAAGTTTCATATTGATCCCGAATCTTCAGACAAACACGTGGCGATGAGCCCCTTATACTCCAAGTCCGTGAAATAAACAGGGAAAGTAGCAATCAGTGTTGAAAAGCAGTTGGCCCGGTTAGGAAATTCAGATACAATTAAAGCGATAATGACTTGCCAAAGCTTAGAATAAACTTAAACTCACACGCGGTAACACTGGCAGTAATGTCACTCCACAATACTTTCAAGTATGAAACTTCAACGAGTTCAAAAATAAATAGTGACACGAGAACTCACTTAGACTCGAGCATGTCTCCAATAAATTCATTTCATCATTTGATCGTTAACGTTAGGAAAAAGTTTGCTATTTTGATTCACTGAGCACATGTGAACTTCAAAATTAAACGATCATCAGGCGAAGAAAATATGATAGTAATATACGGCTATGTAACATGATCATGAAACCACATCGTTTATAGACAATAAAAATTTCTATAAGGAATTTGAGCAATCACTCGCCCTTGTTCTCGTTTATCTTCTTGTACAGTTCGTCCGCGTCCTCTGCAGTTTTGACCCTAATGAGCATAGTGACGGGTTTGTCAGCAGCATCCTTCGTGTCGAGAGGAGGGTTGGGCACGCACACAATCAGTACGTTGTTTTTACCCATTCTTTGGGTGGGCAGAGACGAGTTCAAGACGATGTTGAGCAGAACATTTCCGAGGGACGTGGCAGCACGCATGATCAGTTGCGTTTTCTTGGTCTCTCCCACAGATTTCAGGTACAGTGTGCCAACGCCTTTGTCAACAAAATTGCCATCTTTCTTGTAGAAAAGCTTACATTTCTTCTCGTAAAAGGAATTTTCTTCCTTGACTTCTAAAACCTCAGGTTTGGGGGGAGTTTCTGTCTCGTCATCCTCCTTAGATTCGGACGCCGCAGCAGGAGGCACATGAGCAAACGTCATCGTGGGTTTCGACCCAAACCCTGAGAAGGCAGGGGTCTCTTTGGCACCAAATGTTAGGCCGCCGGCCCCACCAAAACTGAAGCCCGAGCTCGAGCTGTCTTTAGCACCAAAGGAAAAACCTCCACTCGCGCCGCTTTCGCTGGATTTGCTTTCACTGGTAGATGTTCCAAAAGAGAAGAGAGGAGCAGATTCTTTAGGCTTCAGCTCTCCCGTGGTGGATGTTGAAGCGGAAGGCGAAGTGCTGAATGAAAACGCAGGCTTTGACGACGAAAACACCTCTTTAGCAGAGGTCACACTTTCGTTGGGCTTGTTATCTGACGCCGCAAATGAGAATAACGACTTTGATTTCGTTGTCTCAGAGCTGGCGGCGACACTTTCAATTTTCGACGAGGTAGAATTTGATGATTTTGATGAAGCAGCAAAACTAAAGTTTTTGTAACTAGACGTGCTTTCTGAAGTCGATGAACTGCCGGTTTTCGAAAATTTCGGCTTAAACTGTTTTTCTAAAGCTGCAAAGTGTTCTTTGTAATCATCAAAAACAGGGCTGAGGTTGATGAGACTATTCTCAGAAACGTGTTTTTGTATCCATTGGAGCACTCCTTCATTCAAAGCTTTCAATTTCTCATAAAAAGCTTGCTTGTCTGACTCATATGCAGGTGGTTTCTTGGATGCGTCTGCTGACCCATTAACGGGTTTAGTATTACCCTCCGAAGGCTTGGAATTTTCTTTGTTGCTAGTAGATGTGAAACTAAATGAAGGAAAGGAAGGAGAAGTAGCAGAACTCGTGCCAGGCTTGAAACTAGATGCTTCGAAGAGCTTCTTCATCTCGGTGTTAGGTTCATCCTGCTTCTTGGCACCAAAGTCAAATTTGGGCGCACTGTTGCCCCCGCTAGCCATGCTGCCGAAGCCTGAGAAGTTCTTGAAGATGTTCGGCTTGTCGCTGCCGCCCGTCGTGACGGAGTCCGCGCCGCGACGTCGCGCCACTTTGATCTTGCGTCCCGCCAGCACCTCGTCAGATGCGCGCTGGAACCCCACTCCCATCACCTGGTCACACACGGAATGTCATTGAATCTTATTGCTGTGTTAGGAGGAACTTAACAACAAGGAAAATTCAAAGGAAATTTTTCATATTTAATGGGAAACATTTCAGAGTCCAGCTCCATCATCAGTTCAAAAAGTACTTTTCATTTGGTCTGAAATAATGATTATTACGTTGTGTTTTGTTCATGTTGTAGCACATAGACTGACAAACTCGGTATGTACTCTCTTACACAAATGAGCACAAAAAAGAAAATCAATGACATGAAAACATACATGAACACTTATTCAGTTGCACTAGGTTGAACTAGAAGCTGAAAAATGAGCTGTTGAAACCTTGAGCAAAGTATTGAGTATAGTTTATTATTCAAGTAGTAGTCATCAAATTTTTTAAAAAGAAGTCAACTAAAAACATATCAAGTTTCCTAAGTTAAAAATTAAGTTAGTGATAGAACAAAAATGTTAGTGTATGAAGTACAAAATCAGAATCCATTATAAAAACAAGGAAAAAACTACAAATACGGAACAATACTTTCTCCAGTAAGTACTCGCCCTATTAAATATAATCTAATGGAAACCCTTGCAAATGAGCTTCTAAAAGCACCTAACAGAAACCTAAACTTTGAAACACAAAAGCAATGCAAAAAATACAAATATCCACTGCATTGCAGCTACCAGTGAGGGCAATGGTGAGAGGAAGGTGCACTAGTATGGACACTTAAGTCTTCCCATGCAAATGATGAACAACTGAAGTTAAAAATTTGACCATTGAGTAAGATGTAAAAGTACTGTGAAATATGAAGCCACAATTCAAGAAGAATTACATAAATGTGATATAAATTATACAACTATTACAATTTCTAGCTCCATTGCAAATATACCAACACCTCAATATTTTTATTTTTTTTTAATTATTTGGAGTTCCAATAGCTCCATCATTCTTTGATGCAGACCAGAGACAAGGCACACTGATAACATGTTAGTTCTTTGACTATATTAAAAAATTAATAAAATTATCTTGAAATCCATAGAGAACAATGATTAGACATACATCTACTTTTGAAAATAATTTATCAAATTTTATTTTTTATAGATTTCATATACTAGAGTGATATACATCAAATGCTGACTGAACTGATTTTCAGAAAACAAAAATGCTCTTAATTTATGTAACACATTCTGAAAAACAAATACCATTTACTTGAAAAAAATTAGGCTCAGATATCAAGCTATCTAAAACAAAATAGATGACTAAATTAGAGCATAATTTCTGTCTCATCTTCCTCATCCAAAACAGTATTCCTGAAAAATGCAGAGCTTACCACAAGTGAAAACAGAATATTTTACTTAAATGTGTAGCACAAAGTACAATATCAATAAAGTTCAGAAATGAGCCGAGTGGAGCCACACAAAATGGATGAACCACAACTGAAATGCTGAGGTCCTTCTCTTACCTCCTCTTCTTGCTCCTCATCTCTGTCCCAGTTATCTTGGGTGAGATCACAACCTGCTCGTCGCTTGGCCATCTCTTTTTCTCCGTTCTTTGTTTTCAGAATTCAAAATAAGAACACACACCTTCTAAAGCTAAACACCTCTTTACAATTCTGAAACACAAAAAATAAAATAAATAAATGACAGAAATTGAGAGTCTTTCTACTAACACTTTGACCGCAATGTACGCTCCTGGAAGCCACGGAGGGGATTTTCATAATGCTGCTGACTGACCAGCAGTCATAAACTTAATTTTCATAAATACCTAATTACGTAAAGCTAAATGAAAGCATGATCCATTTAATGATTGCAATTTTCAAAATGGCTTACTTAAATCGACTTAAAATTTTAGTTGAATATTGAACTTCAGTTCTACCAATTGCAGTCAGAGTGTTGAAAATATATGTTTTAATTGTGCAACCAAACCTGCTTACACTCTCCTCAGAGCTTATGAACTGTGGCCTATTGTTAACTTTTACTGCCCAACAGATCATAATCTTCAACAATCTAGCAATATGAGTTGGAAATGCTACAAATGAGCAATTAAAATGATTTAAATTTGAATTTTCAAACACTTGAGTTTAGCAGTAAGAGAATTGTTCCTTATTTCTCAGAATGCTGGCTGCAAGTGATTTTTTACTGTATAGACACTTTTTAATGCAATGAATTAAATACAGTATATGCTAAAACCTAATTTAATGTTTTCTTCCACTAAAAACATATCAATTAGCAGCTTGATAAGATCTAAGTTCAAAACTAATTCCTTCCACTAGAACCATCAAGAAAATTGAATAGTCATTTGCTGTCACCACTTTGCATCTTCATAAATAGTTGAGATCTTTTCCAGATAAGCCCTGCCTCTAATGCAACACATAAGTTCACCCACTCGTAACTACAAAAATAATGCACCTATCAACTTCAAATTACTCTCAAACAAATAATATTTTAATCTTTCATTTGAGAGTAATTTGGAGTTGATAGATACATTATTTTGATAGTTACAAGTGGGTGAACTTATGTGTTATGACGGCACCTGAGTCAGATAGGTATATTCAGAAATTTGTGTAGTTTATAGAAAACCCTTGCTGTACCATCTATGATACAGAAAGGATGTTTCAATCTTTTGTTTGAGAGCAATCTTAGCCGTCTCTTAAATATTGCAGCTATTTGTCAGCAAATATTTGACTTCAGAAATTTATTCAGAAATTTATGCAGTTTACAGAAAACCATTTCTGTACCATCTATGATACAGAAGAAAAGGATATATCAATTTTTTGTTTGAGAGCAATCTCAGCTGTCTCGTAATATTGCAGCTTAAAAAGTACAACAACCTTTACTTTTCTGACAGTCTGGGGAAATATAAATGTATGTGTCACTAATGTTTATAAAATTCATCATAATTTCAAAAGGAGTTCCAAATGACAATTTGAAAAATACGGCGTACTTCATTTGTGTCCATTTGTAGGCATAAATTTGACTTCACCTTTCATGTGTCCTCTTTTGGTCCTAGTATCATAATGATGCTATCTCATCTCACTCACATTACCCATTTATATGCATAACTTGTATGAGACAATTTCCAATCTTGATTGTATATAGCAATGAAGAACCAGCTAAATGTCAAATAAGTGATTATTCTATGACATGAAAAAAAAACATTCCATATTTTGAAAACCTACGCGTTACATGCTAATATTTATTATGTTATACTAGTGAATTTCCAAAATTTTCATATTTTTAGGGAAAAAAATCATTTGATAAATAAAATTGCATACTTGTGAGTACTAAAAATAGAACTTGTTAATATACTTAACAATTAATGAATAATTTCAGTAAGTTATCAAATAATTGAGTAGAAAATAATTTTAAAAATTATTCCTCTATCTGGCAACAAGCAAATAGCTCTTACACAATTTGCTAAAACAGTGTTAGGATTGCATACTAATAGCGAAATACAATATATACCTTTACATAAAATCTATTCTATTCATATTTTGTAAACTATTGATCATTGTATCTTGGTTGGTTGAACCAGTTAGGAGTTACAATGGCATCAGATGAGCTCGTAGTGCCCTACCTTTGTTACCCTTCAAATCTTGATGCTAGTCATTTTCAAGTGTTCAATAATTTTAAGATGTCCCTATGTCCGACTTCTCCTTTGCGTATCACAGATACCTACTGGAGGGGAAGTATAAGTAGGACCACCACATCACTTGCCACAATGGAACTCTACGAACGAAGTGGCAACATCAGATCTTACAAGTGGTGACCCCAGAACCATCGCCAAGTCCTAACTGATGTCCCCAGCAAGCTCATCGTTGGGCCAATGCCTCTACGTTGCCAGCCCCTTACAAGTGGTGACCCCAGAAGCTTCCAAAACTGGAGACACGCAGCAGTACTCCAGCGGATCCACCAACGGGCCGAAGCCTCCATAAACTGGTCTTACAATTTGTGACCCCATCTGCTCTAACAACTGGATACCTCACAGAACTACAAGGGGTCCACCAACTGGCCAAGGCTCCTAATGGCTTGCACCTTACATCTGGTGACCCCAGCAGCATCACCAGGTCCTACAACTGGTGGCTGCAACAGCTCTTCAGCGGGTTCACCATCAGGCCTAGGTTTCCACATCGCCTGCCCCTCACAACTGGTGATCCCAGCAGCTCTCTAGAGGTTTTACCAATGGGCCATTGCCTACCCATTCCACCTGTTGACCCCATCCGCATTCAACTCCACCCAACAAAGCAACTTTTGTAGTAATTTCTGCTGGGTGTTTCTGCTATCACAAGAACTTTTCCCAAGCGTGAAAATGCACAACCAAGCAGCCAAAACGCCTATAGCTTGGCCTCATCGCTCGATCTCAACGCACCAGCACTAACGCTCTTTGGCATCGTGTCGTAACTACCTCACCATCCAACCATCCTCAAACGTATTGTTCGAACTACTTTCTCTCTAGGGAGAGGATACTTGTAGATTAGATTAGATCATTAGTTAGTTTAAGCCTCCCTAGCCGCAACAAAGGCAATCCAAAGAGAGGAAGGAAGAAGGCACCATTTGGTATGGAGTTCATGAAACGCAGAATCTACGCAGAAAGGGCATAGAAACGGTAAGTTGTGAAAAAAGATTATGAAACATGACCAAAGTTGAAGAAGAAAGTAGTAGGTGCTGAAAAACAGGACAGCAGTGAACCGAAAAAAGGTGGTCCTTAACATAACAAAAGCATTTCATCTCAACAAAAAAGAAAACCTACCTAACTCTCAGCTCGGGCCCTCACATTGTCCCCCTGGGAGCGCTAATTCTCATAGATACAATAATTTTATCCCCCTGAGGGGGAGGATACTTGTAGTGCCCAACCTTAGTTACCCCTCAAATCTTGATTCTAATCCTTTTTAAGTGTTCAGTAATCTTAAGATGTCCCAATGTAAATTTAATTGATAAAAGTTCCGACTTCTCTGCGTATCATTGATACCTACCGGAAGAGAAGTATGAGTAAAGCCCAGTACAGACCTTGCAACTCGTTTGATGAAGTATTTTTTAGAGAGCTTCTTCAGGCAATACATTTTTTACTTTATGAAGGATTTCAACGGACTTTGATAATTTAGTACTGATGTGTGCAATATGCTCTTTGAATGTCAGATGTTTATCTAATATGTTTGTAGTGTCACCTTCAGATTAGTGCTTGTAGTATCACCTTCAGATTATTATAAAAGAAATGAAATGCATCAGTAGAAGAATTACTTAGACCTACAGCAAAGGACACGACATATCAGAACCATGTTCTTGTGGGGTTTATTGTGTTCAATGACTTCGAGGGCTTCCTATGGTGAAGCGAAGCTACTTCGCACAGCACAGTGTCATCAGACATACTCCCACTCTCAGAGGTCATTGGCAACTGACTGCGGCTGCACGGCGCAATCTTCCACAAGCCGGTCTGTACAGCAGCGGTTGTTCTTTGACGCCGCTAAGGCAACCAGACACACTGTCGTAATGCGAGGTCTTTACTGGGCTCAAGACCACTACATTACTTGCCGTAATGGAACTCTTCGGCCGAAGTAGCAAAATCAGGTTTTACAAATTTTTTTTTCTCACAATAGCAAGAAAAATTAAAATGATTGCCCATATAGCAATGAATGTGCTCTCACAGTATTTTAAATTTAAGAATTGATAATTATACTGAATCAAATTAAGATGTCAATCCTTCAATAAGAGTTAATTCTTGTTAAAGTCAATCAACACATCACTAGGTATTGTAAAATTTTACTGCTGCCTATCACTTTTCCTAAACTTGCCGATAGATAACAGAATACAGGACATTACTTTTAGATTGCATTAATTGCGTACCTCCTGAGATAATCCACCTCAGTGTAAACTTCATCAGTTCATCATGAGAAATTGAAGCTCATCTTGAGAGCACAGTAGAAGCCCCCTTGCATGGCAGACTAATTTAGGTTACTTAGATACCAGTTTAGATTTCCAAACTTGCCATAATTTCTTAAGGTAAAGTTAATGACTAATTTTTTGAGAATTGTAAAAAAGATGAGAATACAAGTTATTTTACACCTATAATTTTTTTCCACGGCATCAATATCTTGTAGTTCCTGTACAGACAATTAAAACATGTAAAAATTATAGTTGCAGAGAAAATGCCTGAGAGTTCAAATTTTTCAAACATGTCTGCGAGCAAACACAAAAAATTCTCTGCTTTGACCATCCTAATATCTAAGCATTTCTGCAATGCACTTGGTTAATTTTGGTTATGACAGGCCACTTTTAAAAAATTACATATACTTCAGTAATACCCAGAGAAATTATTATATTTTAATGTTGTTAAAGAGCCTCAAACTTGTAAGCTTATATCAAGAGATACAAAATTTTCCTTAACCTCTTCCCCAACATTTTTATGTCAAAAACATTTCTTTGTCACACTAATTTTTTATTTTGGTTCTCCTCATCTCCCTCCTCCTCCTTACTTGTCAAGAAATAGTCATTGTCTGATGAACCGGCAAAGGTATCAGAAGTATTCAAGCTTCTGAGGGAAGGTTCATATTCACTATCTTCCGTTGAACTAGACATTTGGGATGTAACACTTAAAAAGGCTACAAAAAAATGAATGCAAATATGGATGCAAACAACACCCATCCAACGACAATGGCTGTCAGAGCAAGTCTAGTAACAATGAACTTGAAATCCCACAGCTCAACCCTATCGCCTCTGCCAGGCGTACGATTTGACAAAAATACTCGTTTCACAAGTAGAATGGCTAACAAAGGCTTAAAATTGACGAATATATACGTATATAGCCATTTTTTTTAGGTAAAATTTTAGACGAGTATACTTGTCGACGACTGAAAAAAGAACATTTTGTGAAAACAGGTATACACGTTTCTGCCTGGGAAGGGGTTAATCACAGATTTGATATAACATAAAATATTTCCAAACTGAATCCTGTATAACCTTTTCCATTACTAAGCTTTTAGGGTTATAACATAATTCCAAAACACAGTCAAAAATATTGAACTCTATTTCTGATACCTGCAGTGAAGTGTTTTAAAATGCTCTTTATTATCATTATTATAAGAACCTATTTGATTAAATGTTGAAATTAGTTTTCAAGTTCAATGTGTTAAAACCTATAAAAAAATACTATGAAGTAATTTCTTGGTCATCAATCATTGAAAATTCTAAGAGATGAAATTAGAAAAAAGTTCTCATTAGCACTTTGTCAAGACTTTGCTATGAATTTACATCCATACTTTGAAAAAGATGTCAGTAATTTCATAGCGGTAGTGCATTTTACTAAACCTGAAATTCACAACTCAAAAGTTTTTCTTGAGGAATAAATCCACTAAGCAAAAATACTTCAAGAATGAATATGAATGTGCAACATTACAACAATGATGCTAAATAATTACACTCACAAGCAAGATGATGTTTCAAATGATGTCACAAGTAAGAAGATTCTATAAATTAAAATTCCTTTAGCACTTAACAATCAGAAGGTCTTGAGCCATTGTAAAATATATTAGCAACAAAGTGAGTCAATATGCACTCTCCAACCTTAAACCAAGATGCATATGTCAGTATGTGTGCCATAAGTAATTCGTGTAACATCTGTGTACATCAAACAACATTCCTTGAAGGTCAACTTCTAGAAAAAAATTCAGATATTTGAAGGAATACCTTAGCATTCGGCCTCAAATTTTTAAAAAGAAAAATTCACCAAAAAGACCTCGACTAGCAGAAAAGCAATATAAAAGAGCTAAATGTAGTAGTTACTAATGTACAACGTAAGACGGAAACATTACCTATGTAAACAAGAGAAGTGTTTAGCGCAATGCAAAAAATTAATTCAAATTAACTACTTCCGTCTGGTCTTAGATCACAATTGTTTGACACAGAGGAATGCTTGCACGTTGCTCAACGTTTGCAGGCCAATCATGCTTCAAGCGCGCTATCGTCTACGCCGCCGGCAGTTATGTTTTTGAACTTATGCATTAACCCATTGCAAAAATTATTTTAAATTTCTGCAACGTTTATGTTATTCAACCTCACATTTGAAGCAAATGTTTATCAACTCTACCTAATTATAACATGATCAAGTAGGGTCTTGGAAACTTGCGGACAATTTCGATCATAAGTGGCTCATCTTACCTCACGAAAATGTATTGTAAAAGCTCTCAATTCTTTTTATGCTCTAATAGCCGTTTTTATGTTTTAAAAATCATAGTCACGCTCGCATTATTTGACAGATTTTATTTTTCTGATTGGTGTGAAGCGACATACGAGTTCGAATTTATCACGGTTGCAATTAAATCATGTATTTGAAAAATTTTTAGAGTAGCATTTGGTGGATAATGTAAACGTAAAACTGTGTAATGTAATTTTAATAAAAAATAGTTTAACATTTTTACTGATTCAAGCTCATTACCGTTGGTGATTTTTTCGAGGTCTTGATTATAGACCTTTAGTATAGGCTGTATAGGTGTGACTTTTTCTATATTATACCCCATTGAATCATTTTATCTTTATAAAGTAAAATACTTTACACTCTACCTTAAACCTTTATAATTTTTTTTCTATGGTTATGACTTTGTCATGTGCAGAAACTATCACACCGCGAACGCTGTCCCGTCACAACACATGAATGCAGCGGAAACAATAAGATGTAGCTGAATTATGTAAAACACAACGTTAGTATCAGTTCCTAGTATCTACCTTTGAGAAAAGCTTTCATCTTCTAAATGATAAATTTGTTTTATATATGAATTATTCTTCAAGAGATCAAAATAACAGTGTTTCAAATGTTTTGATGCAAATTTTTAAACAGGTTGTACTGTAGTTTTACTATATTTTTGTGCACTGAATGCTGTGAAACTTGAAAGAAAACAATGCAATTATTCAGTGTGTACATTTTGAGCTACTGTTTATGATGACCTTTGATTTAAATTTCCATTTCTTTTAGCCGAGAGAATTCTTACTGTTCGACGAGGTCTCATTCTCAAAGCTCAAATGTTCCAACATTCTTCCGCTACGCGTAGTGAGAGTAGGACGTGCGCAAATTTTCCTCCAGACTCTAGGTTCCTTTCGACAGCAAAGTTGTGCGACATCAAACAAGCAACATGTGTGAAGATGAACTTTTCAAACATCAGTTCAGGATGTTTAACCTTCTCAAGGCATACATGGTAAGTGAAACACTGAGTTTAATGCTTTAAACTTGATAGCGTTCGTATTTTCGCCTGTGTGAAGACTAGTTAGTCATGTGTGTGCGACCAAAGCGATGTATCTCTGCCGTCATTTGGTATGACAGTCTAATATAAGGCACTAACGTTTTAAAAATTTATCATTGTGTATTTCATGTATATATTAAAATTAAGATTGTTATATTAACTAGTCTTTGAAGGCCCTTTTATTTGAACCATCTAATACTTTTTCTTGAGAGATCTAATTGTATGTTCAGTAACTTAATATTCATATTTTACGATACATGGCTACATCACATTGTATTAATTTGAACTTTTTGATTAATGGTTGCTTTCTCTATTATAAGGAATGCACTTTTCATAAACACTGTGCTTATCTATTTGTACACACGTAGTGCGTTGAGAAGTTGTCTATAAATCAGAACAATGTAAGGCAAGCAAGGGTGTTGTGTGTCCAACTTACGAAATATCGCTTGTTAGGCAAAAGAAACATTGTTTACTCTATATTAATGCCACTAACTGAACAATATTCCTGCGTTAAAAATTGGCTAGCTCAGTTCTGCGTTTGTTTTTACGCCTTACACTTGTTTATTAACAATTTCAACCAACACAGTCCTTGGACATCCACTTTTCTTTATAGATTTTTCTCTTGTTAGGTCATTACGAAATAAGTTTTTAATCAAATTGGTTTCTTTAGCATAAAACTAAATGTTAAAATATTTTGTTGTTATTTTGCATTACGTTTTTTATTGCTTGTATGGGCATTATCATTCGTTTATCGAATATTACCTACAATTCGTGTGAAGAACAGACATGATTGTTTTCTATTAAGTTGTTACGCATCTGAAGCTCTCACCAGCAGCCAAGAATCCAAAAACCGAGATCACGCCTAGACATCGTCACTCAGGAGAGCTCAATACAAATTGTCAGTATTATTTGCGTGCGTTGTATAACTTGGATGAACGTTTACGCCAATAACTTCGATTAGTAATATACGTCTCTACGGCTTCCATACTAATATTTAGGAATAATTTCTAGCTTCACCTCATAACGTAAAAAAATATAACATCCTGTCATGATCTGTTCCCTAATCGAACAAGTTACTGCGCTGATGGAATCGAGTAGCAATGTAACGTAGCGCCAGTAACAAAATATGGTGCATCTAGTAATGTTTAAACGCCTTGTTGTGTTCGTATTGATATAGATTTTAATTGTATTATCTTGTTTTATTTAATCTATTCCTTATGCACGCCCGTTCACTGTCCAATGCCTTATTTACCCTAAAGTGTCCATTCTTATTACCCTACACGATTTTCAACGCAACTTTTGAAATACGGTTTCTTGATGCCTGAAGATGGCTTTTATGTGAGAGCTTCGTGAAGGGTACGTTTTGAATTGAATAACTATGTATTTATTTCCTGATGGAAAGTAGAAAAATTTGGTAACCACTTTCATTAAATATCTCATTCGTGAATGGTGTATTACTTGCGTTGAAATAACAGTTGCAGCAGATTCGTGACGTTTGTTCGCCTAAAAGTAGGTATCAAGATGCGTATTATAAATTGATGTAAAGCATTTTCATTACGTAGGGTTTTTACGAACTCATACTATCAGCTCTCGGGCTAAATATTGAATTCAAATGTGTACTTTTTTTTGTTCAATTGATGAACAGGTACATGCAGGTATGCTCCAAAAGGAGTTCTGCTTACTGCAAATAGGGAATTTTCCCTACTTTGTGTTGGTGAAGCAAGCCAGCTGCGCTGAGCTCGGTAACAGTTGCCATACACCGCCAGATGTTCGCTGCACGCCGTCGGGAGCTGTTATCTCACCATACTTAATTGGATCATGGGACTCAATTCAATATTCTGCGAATTCTAAGCAACGTCATAAATTTTCACGTAGAACTTTAATACAAATATGATGGAGTCATGCAAATATATCCAGGTAACATACCTCTACTTCCGCAACCGCCTTCTCCTTGACCTCGTTTATGCCTTTCATTTATTATTTTTGAGAGTGCCTTCAATCGGAATGATCCTAAAGCAGAAAATGTTCTAATTTTTAAAATTCTTCATCAGTACACCATGCAAATGTAAAATTTTTTTTCTATCCGGCACCATCCGCCACAGGGAGAGGAAATATTTCGCAAAAAATGTTTTCAATATTCATCATCGCTTGCGATGATGAGTGTAAATCCAGCCTGTTTGTGAAGGGTTTTCTTGGAGCAAGGACTTGAGACACTCTCCTTCACGTGGTGTGTGTACCTTGAGAGCTCTTTAAGACACTCCGTCGCAGTGACAGCCAGCAGAGGGCAGCCTAGTCGCCATTCCTCCGCAGCGCGCCACAAATTTTCTTCTCGGTTGACGTCAACAGCTGAAGCCTGGCTCTACGTACTGCAAAGGCCGAAATGCGTCTGTGATCCACAATTCAACGGCAGCTGTATCGTGACTACACGGGCTTCAACTCCTGCTGTGGTCCTTACACTAAACAGCTGTATCTTGCCCACGCGTGCTGCAACTCGAGCGTGCGGACAGTTTAAAGTTTATTTTCATTTTACGGAGCTTGAGACATGCCGTGCGTTGCACAATAACATGCGGAAATTCACAAAGGGAAAGTGAATTGAAGTAATCAGCAATTGACATTAGGTGCTCACGCAGAAAATAGTTATTGATGGATAAGACGGGCACTCACAGATGGATGAGTTACTCCAAATCTCGACGCCGTAAAACTAGATTAGGTTCCGCTTACCCGATTGCGGTGTAAATGTAAGCCACTGAGTGCTCACAAAGCATTGCGGTCGTAGAGAAACGCCCAAAACGATCTCGTGTTACTTCGCTTTGGTGGGTGTAGTTACTGTGAGATTTCCGGGGCTCCCTCTCAGTTCAAAAGCCTCTGAGAAAACTGTGTACAACTCGCAGGCGCTGATGCACCTCGCATCGCAACGCTTGCACGTCGTGCGCTGCACAACTCCAGTGTGGAGTTCCACATCTACAGTCCCAAGGTGTATTTTGTTGAGCTTCAGGCACGTCGACACGACCAGTTACCCTCATGTTTTAGCCGTTCTTTAAGTAGCGTTCGTTTTTATTGCACCACTCTAAAACCATTGTGTATTTGTGTTTTTCAGAGTACCTGGGAGCAACACCAGCAATATCCTCAGGTGAGAACGCACTGCTTTTCTCTTAGCATTCATTCACTCGTCTTGAAATAAGCTCCGTTCACTTCGTTTGAATGGCATTTGAATTCGTCACTCTCCTCAGGGGGAGACTATTCTGGTATCCATAGGAATTAGCGCTCCTTGGGGGAAATGCGAGGTCCCTAGCGAAGTTTAGGTGTACTTCCTAATGTTACATTAAAATAGTTCGTTTTTGTTACCGGCCAGCTTATTTCGGTTCACTGCTGTCCTTTTTTAAGTTCACAGCTATTTCTTTTAGCACCTATCACTTTCTTCTTCGACTTTCATAGTGTGCCATAAGCTTTTTTCAATTCACTCATTGCCCAGGGTGTGAGATTAATTTTTTTGCGTATATTTCCCATTCCCGTAATTATATTCTGAATGGTACCTTCTTGCTTCCTCTCTTGGCGCCACCTTTTTAGTAGGGGTTAGGGAGGCGTCAACTCATTTATAATTTAATCTCCGTGTCACTTTCTCCACTCTCTTTGAAGGATCCTAAGATTCCTCTATTTTTCGCGTAAAACCAAAGCTGTTGCCATTGGAACTTGCATTGAGCTACTCCATTATATTGAATGCCATGTCTTTTGCTTCATAGTTTGGAAATATTTCGCAGTCAATCTACAATTGGGCTTGCAAAGCTAGTTTTTGTTATCATGTAAGAATGATTGAGAGCGCTTCACACGAGTATCAAAGAATGAAATTGGATCGTCATTTTATACCACACACACAAACTGCCTGTGTTCTTTTGAGTCCCACTCCTCCTGGCAGCTCTTCTTAGCGCTGCTGATGCTCAGTACAGAGAAAATTCTTCCCTAACTTTACGACACAAACTCTATCATCCTATAAACACTTTCACCTAAAAAATAACCCTACAACACAAACACTGTTCGGGTTACGCCGAGCATATAGAGGGCAGAGCACGGTGGGTCTGTGTTCTATAGAATTCAGGAAAACTTTTTGGCAAGGTACATGATGACTTGAATTGTATTAGACTCACGCTTAGTACAGCTTCAATTAATGAAATATTACGCAGTGCTTAGTGGTACATTTTTACTGAGGCATTAGATTCTATAAGTATCCGACGTGGTAGCATTGCGACGGCGGTCTCCAAATGTTGCCTTAACTTGCAGTAAACCAATGTCTCCTATACGTGTCCATACATATATTTATGTAGGAGGCATTGACTGCACCCAATTGCGTTTGTCAGTCAGCTCTGATGCGAGAGTTTGTGACTACTTCTGATAGAAATGGTTCGGAATTGCGGGTAGATAATGTGAGAGGTCAAATTTACGATGTACGATGGAATAAATAACCGTTCAACTAATTTTGATGTTCTGGATGCTTGTGTGTTGGTGTCAAGTTGTGGAGCCAAGCCCTCATTTCACCATCGAGAACCTAAGCTCTGAGTGCCTCCCGTTCCTATTTTTATTTTTCTTCAACTTTTACGTTGTTTCACGACTTTTCTCCTCAACTCATTGTTTTTATGCGCAAGGGATCTTGTGTGTTGGAACCCACCTTGTGCATAGGTACCGCGTTCCTTTTACCCTATACTAAATGGTGCCCGCATGCTTCAGCTTTTTGAAACGCTAATATTGTGATTAAAGAGGCTTAAATTATACATAATCCAATCTGCTCTCCAAACGAGCTCACCCTACTTAATCTACCCTACTTCACTCATTTACAAGCTGCTTCCTTCTCTCCATTTAACGCCCATTTCATCAGTATCATTAAAAATTTTTGAAGAAGGTTGAAAATTAAATATGCCGAGAGAATTTCGAAATAATGCGTTTTGAATATCCATACGGAAATATATTGAATGCATATCGAGCATGCCGTTGTATGAGCTGAACCTGAGTTAACTCGGCGTCTAGTCGGGCATTGGCTCATCATGAAGATTCCGTCTTATCCGGACCTTAGAGCCCTGATTTCCATGGAAGTTGTCCGTTCACGACACCTAGCAGCTATCGACGAGGGCTTAGCAGGCCGTTATCTGCCTGATTATTTACAGCCATGCAGGCAATTCTTCTTTGCAGTACGACCATCTAGATACTAGATTTTGCGTGTGAATCACTGTGAATGACGCATGGTTGTTTGAAATGTTATTTTAGCAGGAGGGTTTTAACTCGGTTTTAAAAAGTTTGCGGAATATGTAAGATCCACATGATTTTAAGTGACGGATGCCGTTACACATTTGTAGTCATTCGACATAATTTTCTTTCGTTTTGTGCATAGGTTTCTTGTTACTTTTATTCATACCAAACAGTGCCTTCCTCTTGCGTCTCGTGGGAACACCTGTGCTGCCAATGAGGCTCAAATTAGCTTATAATCTAGTATAATAAAAAAGAGCAACTCTTGATTGAGTTCAATGTTGCAGGATCGATCTCACGTCCTCGAATTGCGGCGGCTGTTGCGCAACGTACGTGACGTGGATGCCAAACAGGTGAGTTGCGGCGGCTGTTGCGTGACGTGGACGCCAAACAGGTGAGTTGCGGCGGCTGTTGCGTGACGTGGACGCCAAACAGGTGAGTTGCGGCGGCTGTTGCGTAACGTGGACGCCAAACAGGTGAGTTGCGGCGGCTGTAATGAGTTGGTCAAGTCATGGGTCTTCTCTAATTAAATTCGTTGCAAGGTTTTCTAATGCTCGATGGGATGCGAAGTTTGTGGCGTCCAAGTGTCCGTTCATAAATTACTGAAGTGAATTTTTTCAAAATGATTGTGAAGGCAAAGTTTTACCTTGAAACTATCGTCTCAAATATTATTTTTGAATTATGAAACTGGGAGATTGGATGCAAAAGTAGGCATAACTAAACAGCCAATGAATGAATAATCAAAGAAGGGTGAAGCAAAACGCATGGAACATTAGAAATTGGAATTAATCTTCGAGCAGCCTTTTTCATTATGTTTACAGCTATGTCAATTTTCAATATCAAGACCTTAAAATTATCCTACATATCTTGTACCCATAATATATTGCGTAGAGGGACAAGTGGAAGTGATCTTTGGGAAAATAGTCTAGAAGTTTTGAGGGTTGGATCAGACAATGTAGTTCATTGTTCATGGCTAGCGCGAGAGTCACGCGAGAAATGCTGGTTCAACACAAACCTCATCTTTCATTACTTGCTTCTGACAAATGCTTCTGCGACACAGACTTCATCATTCATTGCTAGTTTTCTTATGCTCGTGCGACACCAACGCTTTCATAGAACACGGTTGTGTTGCCGTGTGGCAGCGCTAGGTGTTAGCAGCAGTAACGTAATCACGGTTTCCTTTGGTTTGCAGAAGCAGCTCGTGCAGCAGGTGCGTCTGAAGCGACTCTACGAGCGCCAGCAGGAGCGGGACCGCAGCAGCGCTTCTCTGCCCTCCTCTCCACAGGCGTGCTCCCCTTCTTCTTCCTCGTCCTCAGGCTCCAGCCACAGGTACGAAACGCCAAATTTAAGTTTTTCAAGGAATAGTCCAACGTGAGCCATTCAT
Source organism: Platorchestia sp. MABIK (assembly GCA_014220935.1). Taxonomy (NCBI): domain Eukaryota; kingdom Metazoa; phylum Arthropoda; class Malacostraca; order Amphipoda; family Talitridae; genus Platorchestia; species Platorchestia sp. MABIK. The sequence goes on from JACJUY010000142.1 coordinate 103,578, forward strand.
TCTCACTTCTGTTGAGCCATTTGAGCAGTTTGTTACTCCTGATTGTATGAAATGTCGTAGCATGTGTGAGGCGGAGCTCTGTGTTCGGCACTGCTGCTCCCATTTTGTAGCTCAACTACCGTTCACTGCCTGTTGACTAGTCATCCTCTACTCCCTTCATGTCATGCAATTTCTGACGAGCTTTATTTTCACAAAATTCGCGGAGCGTTGCATTTAGGATATCAGGCAGAATGATCGAAGAATATAGGAAATGGTATCACAAATACAGCTTGCTGACTCATTTGTGTAATTTCCTGCAGCAGAACCTCGAATCCTTGCCCAACGACCAGCGTCTGTGTACTTCTTGATAAGTGAAATGTTTGTTGATTAGCTCAACACGATAGCAAGTATGTTTCTGGAGGCCAATTGAATAACTGGAACCCATTTGAACATTAGTTGTCAAAAGAACGGCAGATTGCTAATTAGGATTCACTTGATACGCCGAGCAAAAGTTGTTGTGGGATATAATAATGCTTTAAAAATTAGGTAACCCAACAGCCAATTTATGGGCATTACTTCAAAGTAGATGCTGTTTTCACTAGCCCGAGCAGTTACTGGCGAGATTTTCCTATGCTGTAACTTGCCTTTCATTTACTTCTACACGAGTAGTTTCGGTACAAAATGAAGAAGGCAATTTTCGCTTTGAACTCGGCTAATCGTGCTTCTGATTAACAAAAGGCTGAAAATTGATCATATGCATAACCCTTGCGCAGAAATGCTTGCGAGGAAGACCCACCCTCGCCTCGTCTGCGCTCCCTTAATGCCGTCACGACCCTCACGCCCTCATTTGGCGGGAGCGACTCCACTGGAGACACTCCAAACATACGGCCGCCTCCGCCTCCCTTCCTGGAGCCTGACAACCTGTATTTGTGGGAGGCTGAGCACCAGTGCACGCAGGAGATGGAGGAGGAAGAGCCCGCTGCCTCGTGGACGCCTGCAGGAAGTACGTTCTCTGTTACCTGGTGGCTCTGCCATTATTTGGCCGGGAATTAGAGAATGACACAAGCAGCAAGCACGTCCTCTGTTGAGTTACCTATGCTATTATTTGACCAGGAATTAGATAGTGACACTCGCTAATGTAATGTTTTCTAGAGCTGCAGCTCAAGTTCTATACATTTAGCATAAGGGCCCTCGAATTAACGAGGATTACAAGCAATTTGAATGCGCTGACTAAATTGTGAATGTGGAACAGTTAAACGAAGTGTTTAACTTGATGGAGAAGTAAAGTAATGCTGTAATTTAGAGGCAGGGATGTGTAGGCTAGGTTAAATAAAAAATGTTAGTGAAGAAGTGATAATTTCTGAGGAACATCTTCAATTTTATGTTACCGATGGTGAAAGGAGGAGCGGAAGTTAGAACGTAATGTAAATAATTGATACTTGGTGTGCCAAACCTCGAAATTGGCCTGGAAATGTGTGGGTGTGACGGTGAATGTCAAAATAAAGTGAAAGGTGATTGTTATTAGCGTTTATTAGTACAGTTCAGGTATTTCAGATGCGTAGCTGGAATGGCCATGTTCGTTGAGGCAATATGTATGCAAGAGGCTACGAACAGCGGGTTTGTGAGCAAGAATTGAGCACACATGGAGACCATTACTGAAATTCAGGGAATAATGCAGTCCGAGATATGAAAAAGAAGCGAGGTTCAAACAAATAGCCCTAGCACTAGAGATAGTAGAAGTACATAGATGAAACCGTAAGAGGGCTGGCTGGTCGCTGATTATTCAACACAACCCCAGTTGGGGACGCGGGAAACATGGGTTACAGAAGAAGAACCTCGCTGTGATGTACCAGAGGTTACGCAGAGAGGGCTGAGGAAATTATAACATTTGGTTCTTTTCTCTGTGGATTGGTCGTTCTCGATAAAGACGAGTTACATGAGACCGTGTGCGAGAACACGCTCGATGTGGTGAACGCTCTAACGCAACACTGGCCACCACTCCCATGTTGCAGAAATTGTCTTTATGTTATTAGTTGCATTCTCTATTGATCGTGCTGGCCCGCGTTGAGATAGAGGTTGGATTATGTGAAGACCAGTGCCCTTGTAATGCTGGGTCTCGTTGCAGATGCGAGTGAGAGCAACTCAGGAAGCGAGGCCGAGGGCGGCGACGCCGAGCCGTGTGGAGTTGAGGAGGACGTGTTGTGCAGCGCGGAACAACCATGGAGCCTTGCTACGGAGGAGGAGTTCTTGCAGTATTTCGGTGAGCTCTATCTGCATGGTTCAATGTGTGTTAAAGCCTCAGGCTGCTTCAAGTAGCGTCAAATTCATGAAATCACCCGCTCCTGCGTCTTTCTTCGTGAATAATGACCGTTGTAACGAGTGAGCTGAACTTCCTCGAGAATGTCTCGTGTTCCGCATAACACTCCAAGCGCTTCTATTGTGTGCGGTCAACTCAAGAAATTTCCCCCGAGGTCTGATGAATTTACCTCGAAGGCTCGGTTCTTTTGATTGACGCCAGCAATGGTGGGTAGTGCCAGTTTGCCTTTACTTGAGCTGATGTATTTTGACCAAGGCTTAATTGATTTGAGTTTGGGGCTTCGTACCATAAATCCTCAGTTGAGCTTGGCAGGTGGTGCTCCGGGCTTGTCAAGTCGCCCTCCAGGTTTGGCAAGTCGCTTTCTAGGCTTGGCAACTACCCGTCGTCTCTTTCATGCCAGCCAATTTGTGAAGTTTTATACTTTCCAGCTTTAAATCAGGTCTTCGGGTGGATTGTGTGATTGTGATATACTGCGTTTCTTAACTTTGTGAAGTTGAGAGGTAGTATTAGTGTTTCGACCAGAGTTCTACGGTCTGCGAGGTGCCTGAAATTGTGTAATTGAGGATCACTCCGTAGGAAGTGTGTGCAACACTTGAAGTGTAATCGAGCAATCCCAGGAGGAAATGTGAGGTCTCGAGCTAAGTGTTAGGTAGGCCTTTTTCGTGTTATAACAAAATATTTTTTGTAATGTTAAGGACCATCTTTTTCGGCTCACTGCTGCTCTGTTTTTTGAGCACCTACTAGTTTCTTCAACTTTCATCTTGTTTCGTGCACTTCTTTCTCAGCTTCTGTTTCTATGCACCTTTTGCATAGATATCAGGTTCCCTTAACACATTCGCTGCCGCTGGATGCACGTGTACGTCCAGCGATGTCATGTTAAGTGAGGTTGTAAGTAGCAGAGTTTAAAAAACGACTTAACTGCTCGAAGAAAAAATTGTATCATTCCTAAAAAATGTGAAAATCTAATAGTATGATTATATTTTACCTCATTTGCTTAAATCTCTTCTAAAAAAGCTGTTGAAATGATTGAAATGCTGTTCATTCTCACCGATACGTAAATGAGTAATTTACCTAGTGGTACTCTTGTGCCTCAATAGGCAGTCAACGTGTCAACTTTATTCTAAAAAAAGTGCCTTCCTTCTTTCTCTCTTTGGAATGCCTTTGTTACGGTTAAGGAAGCTTAACACCTTGACTGCGATGGGCTAAACTGAAGTTCAGTATTCAATTCAGATTTCAATTCAAAAGTTGTTAGAAATTTTGTACATCAAACATTAACTGTGTCCAGAACATACCATTAAAATACCATTGATTATAAAAGATTGTTGATTGATTGTTTCACAGCCGAAAAACTTAAGCACGGCTCACCGATGGGTCGTATCGCTGTCAATGTGTTAAACTGATTTCTCACCTGAGGGTGTGTAATAAAACTCAGCACGAGCTCATGTTGACATGAGCCATACCGTGCAGGCATGCTGCCGTCCCGACACCTGCAGGAGGTGATGGAGAAGCGAGCTCTCCGCCGCCAGGCCAACCGACACAAGCTCTTCTTCGCACTCGGGGCTTCGGAACGGCGGGACTCTGTGAGTGTTGCAGTCTAGTTGCTGCCTCCAGTGTCTAGTGTTCTCTTGGGAGTGAGGTTACCTCTAGTGACTAGTCTAGTGTTCTCTTATGAGTGAGGTTACCTCTAGTGGCTAGTCTAGTGTTCTCTTATGAGTGAGGTTACCTCTAGTGACTAGTCTAGTGTTCTCTTATGAGTGAGGTTACCTCCAGTGTCTAGTCTAGTGTTCTCTTGGGAGTGAGGTTACCTCAAGTGTCTAGTCTAGCGTTCTCTTATGAGTGAGGTTACCTCCAGTGTCTAGTCTAGTGTTCTCTTATGAGTGAGGTTACCTCTAGTGACTAGTCTAGTGTTCTCTTATGAGTGAGGTTACCTCCAGTGTCTAGTCTAGTGTTCTCTTATGAGTGAGGTTACCTCTAGTGACTAGTCTAGTGTTCTCTTATGAGTGAGGTTACCTCCTGTGTCTAGTCTAGTGTTCTCTTATGAGTGAGGTTACCTCCAGTGTGTAGTCTAGTGTTCTCTTATGAGTGAGGTTACCTCCAGTGTCTAGTCTAGTGTTCTCTTATGAGTGAGGTTACCTCCAGTGTCTAGTCTAGTGTTCTCTTATGAGATGAGTGAGGTTACCTCCAGTGACTAGTCTAGTGTTCTCTTATGAGTGAGGTTACCTCCAGTGTCTAGTCTAGTGTTCTCTTATGAGTGAGGTTACCTCTAGTGACTAGTCTAGTGTTCTCTTATGAGTGAGGTTACCTCCAGTGTCTAGTCTAGTGGTCTCTTATGAGTGAGGTTACCTCCAGTGTCTAGTCTAGTGTTCTCTTCTGAGTGAGGTTACCTCCAGTGTCTAGTCTAGTGTTCTTTTATGAGTGAGGTTACCTCCAGTGTCTAGTCTAGTGTTCTCTTATGAGTGAGGTTACCTCCAGTGTCTAGTCTAGTGTTCTCTTATGAGTGAGGTTACCTCCAGTGTCTAGTCTAGTGTTCTCTTATGAGTGAGGTTACCTCTAGTGACTAGTCTAGTGTTCTCTTATGAGTGAGGTTACCTCCATGTGTCAAATTTGTGTCTAGTGTTCTCTTGGGAGTGAGGCTGCCTCCGTGTGTCGAATTTATTCAGTTTTGTCTAGTGTTCAGTCGTGAATGAGACCATGGAGTGACAGAGCAGCCTAAGCTTCCCTACGAAGACTAAGATGTACGGATGTAGGTTGTAAAATACTGTAATGGGAGCTGTAAGGTTTAAATTATCTTTTAGAAATTGTAGTCGTGTTAGAAGGTCTTTACTTCTCGTTGTTTCCAGGGCATATTTTTGTCAAGGTATTTATTTAATGCAAGTTCAGCAGTACGTTAAGTAAATTTTGGGATAGTTGCCTATTTTTTTAACGAGTTAAAATCTTGTGAATAACTTCTAACTGCACTTTTTCTTCGAATTCTTGGTCAACTTTAGATGAATTTGTACCATGTCAGCCGTCTTCACCTAACGCACTAAGCATCACAATTGGTAGACCAGTGCTGCGTGGAGCTAGAGCCCAAGGCTACTAAACTGAAACTAATTTTCATGACTGTTGCACGCACCTTCATGACTCTGATGTAACCAAGATTTGTTTTCATGACTGTTGTTTTGACTGTGATGTCGTTGCAGAAGCGGAAGAAGAAGTACCTATCAACGGAGCCTGCCCCCCGCGCCCCCCTCTCACGGGGCTGCAGCCCGCCGTCCGGGGGGGCCAGCGGGGGAGAGGGGGACGCGTCGCGGCCCGCCACGCCTGTGGACGAGGTGGAGCAGCGCCTCCTGCTTGCCCCTCGCAACACCTGCGCCGCCTGTGGCACTAATGGTGCGTGTGTTGTGTGTGGTGGTGTGTGTGTGTGTGTGTGTGTGTGTGTGTGTGTGTGGTGGTGCGTCTGTGTGTGGTGGTGCGTGTGTGTGTGATGGTACCTGTGTGTGTGATGGTACCTGTGTGTGGTGGTGCGTGTGTGTGTGATGGTACGTGTGTGTGCCCCTGAGTGTGTGTTGTACTTCTGGTGCGTGTGTGCCACTGAGAGGAGTATCATGCGGGGTTTTAACTATTCTAGTAAAGCTGCTATAAGGGAGTCTCAAAATGATTCCCTTAGAGACACTTGAGCAACTCCGAAAATTGATCTGGTGTTAACCAAATACTGTACTACTCATTTCCTTGCATTGCGCTCTTTTGAAACTCAAACATTTTGAGAAGCAAACTTTTTAAAGCTTTCAACAAATGAAATGCTGGGGGGGGAGCGCAGTTGACTTGGGTTAGTGTAGTAAACTTGCTTGTAAATTCTGGATCTGAGCCAGGCATGGGCTAGTAAATGCTCGTAAAAATGGTAAAATTGTTTGTGAAGATTAAAAAAGCATTTCCAATTTTGTCCTTTCTTCACACATGTAAGGTATTGCTTATTTCTATGTTCTAGAATTTTTTCAGCAAACTCTCCGCGAAGAAACTTCATTTCCAATCTATGGAATTGCTTGATTGTTTTGATCATCATATTGAAATGGGCATCGATACAAATTGCCTTAAGTTGCCACAACCAAGAAAGTCTTAACTTAAAATATAGTACAGTTTCTTAATTACGTTGGCTCCACAAACATTCAGCAGAGATATTTCATTTTGAATTCGGCACATTTCACAGAAGACGTGGACTCGACGTGCACGCGTCAGTGCGGCGGGTGTGGGGAGTGGTACCACCCCGGGTGCAGCAGCGCGGCAGAGGCGCCCGTAGCGACCCACCTGGGCGAGGAGTGGCTGTGTGGCGGGTGTCTCCAGCGCGGCATCAGGGCCAGCGTCGTGCACGACGCCCTTCTTCTCAGGAGCTTACGGCTCGCTAGTGGTGGGTCCTGCCGGTGGTGCAGTTCTGTTACCAAGCAGGGAAGCGATGTACTTTTTGTGGGTTCTCTGGTGGAGATGATTTGACTTCTTACTTGCTTGCTGTTCATCATCGATGCCGATCTATGTTCCAAACACAAAAGTACACGAAGTTCAGGCAGTAGTTGAGATTATAACATTGAGTTCTTTTTCCTGGCGGTGGGGGAAAAGGAGCTTCGTAGCATTCATTGCTAGGGTGATGAGAGTTAGAAAGTGTGTAAGTTGATGTTTTATGTCTGAGCAATTCTCTTGCATGAGAACTTTATTCCATCAGCTGGATCGGGTTAATATGACACACTAGTCGTGTGTCATATGTTACCAGACTTGTCATCTAATGTAAAATCATTTTCATGATACTGTACGACAGAAAGAAACTCAAGTGCCCAGAAAAGAAATCGAGGGTAAAATTTGGAGCCGCTTCTGCCAGCCAGACTGCAGTGTCTATGTGAACATCAAGTCTGACGTACAAATGACAGAATCCAACTTTATGCTGTGAATACCTTTTATGTTTAACAAATTTGTAACAGTGTATTTTTGGTACACACCTAGAAAATAAGTTCTTGTAATAGTGAGACAACTTCCTACTTGTTAACGTCCGTACGACTGGCCAGATTGTGACGCTTGTCATTAACGCTCGTGTAACGCTGTATAACGAACCCAAGGTCATACTGACCGCTCGAACATGGTCTATCTTCACGCCTCACAATCACAGTACGCACAAATTGTTTCGCCTCAGAGTTCTACTCGTATTCATCACAGCTCCACACTTCCTAGTCTTGAATATTACTTACATTTGAGGGATATTTCGAGCACGCCATTCTCCTCAAGGGGCACAGGGTGAAGGGAAGGCAATAGGCTTAGGTTGGTAGGTTCGCTTACCCTATGCTATGGAGACTCGCGCTCCCAGGGGGATGATGCTGTGCGGTTACCTCAGCTATGCCTTAAGTTCGAAACTTTTATTTTTCCTGCCCACTTGGCTTCTTTCAGTTTTCATGCCTACTTCGTTATCTGTTCTTTCTCCTTTCCACATATTTCTTCCTAACTTGCTTTTTCTGTGTATTGGGTATCCCGTGGGAGATCATACCTCGAGCATAGCCCCACCGTTTTCTACGGTTTGCACTAAATGGTTTTTTCTCATCGTTTTCTTGAACTTTTTTGAACGAGTCTCGAACTTACTTGATACTAATAATTATGATAATTATAATATTTTTGATGTGGGATGCATATATCCCCTTAATGCTGAAAAAACTTTTTCCGATCTGAAGCTCACCGAGAACGTCGAATTATCCCTCACTAGTTAATTTTAACCGGAAATCTTGGTGCCTAGTTCGAGATGTTTTGCTTAGTCCGAGGTAGTGTCACCGAATAACTTGTTTGCGTTGCTCAGAGCGCCGGATACGGGACGGCAAGAGCGGTCAGCGCAAGGGCGACTCCCGGAGTCGCAAAGCAGCAGCAGTGCGTCGGACGGCCGCCGCGACGGACAAAAAAGCTGCAGACAAAAGGAGGGAGGTTGTAGCTCTCGTTGAGACTCCCCCTCCCCCTCCTCCTCCTTTGCCTGCTACCCCGATGTCTGCTGGAGCCGCCACCTCCATGAAAACTGTGAGTCTTGCTTCGCCTGTGAGCTCGTTTTTTATCCTGAAGGCCATGACAGCAAAAAGCACGGTGGTCGTTAAGGTGGATGTGAATTCATGGGAGGTATTTTTCAATAAAGGTTAGTTGGTTTACGAATTGATTTTGTTGGAGATGTTAAAAATTGTTCGCTAGCTCGTGTTTTGCTTGAATGATTCATTGTTGACGTATTGACAGAGAGGCAGCGCCAACAGACGACCGCCCGCCAAATACCTGTCACCGCCTGCAGAAGCTCCGGCCGCAGCGCGCCAGTTGCGACCTGTCAACCAGCTCACCCTGGCCACCAAGTTCGTTAAGGTGTCCTCTCCAGTCAACCGCGGCGGTCCCTCCTACACGCCTGGCGTCAGCGCCGCTTCCGGCAACAAGCGAGCTGGCTGCAAGACCGGCCAAGGAACGCTCGGCAGAGCCAGCAACATCAGGAACTTTGAAGCGAACATAGGCGCGAAGGATATGAGCGGGAGTGGGACTTCACTCGACGCCGTGCGCATTAGCAAATCTGCCCGCATTAACCTCACAAAAATCAGCGCTAGTAGCGTCAAATCGAACTTAGGAAGTTCTGCGGTGCGCGTCGCGACGTGTAAAATAGACTCGCCGGGGGAGGGTGAGGTGGTGGCCAGCGGTAGCCTGGCTACTCCCGTCATCAAAACGAGGAACGTGACCAGCAGATCCAAAGTTGCTGTAGGGGGCCTCCCAGCAAAGAAGACTGTCAGTAAAGACACGAGCCTAGTGAAGGTCTTTAAAAAAATTCTTCATAATAAAAGTGGCCTATAATACACGCTTTTAAAGTAGGACTAGCTGTTGTTTTTTCAATTCGAAATATTTCCTGATATGTTAAGCGAGCTTGTACTGTTGCAGAGCCTAGGATATTATCTTTCCCTAATTAATTCGCCTTCATTCCGTCATACCCGTGCAAGTCTATTTCCTGTATTCTTGGCATGCACTTTCATCTAGTGCTGAATTTTTTTTCCAGCATTCGTATTTCAATTTTCTCCGTCTCTATTGAACAATTATTGTACTATTTTTTATTGTTGTTCTCTGCATTAATGATTTGTTTTGGCAGAGAAAATGTTACATCAAATAGATTTCGACATCAGAGGAGCTCGGCTTGGCTGTTACACTGCTGTGCAGTTTGGTTAAGGCTACCGTAAATCAGAATACCAAGAACTTCAATGGTCTGCTAGTCTAATATCATGCCTTGTTGATACCAATTAACGCCATTAAATTTCACGAGTTTTTCTTGGCAAAAGGAAAGCTTTTCTTTTGAGTAACCTCGAGATACTAAAGCCTCTTAATTCCATTGTTTTTTTATAGGTTTGTTGCTCAATGTTCCTTGTCATTCAGTGTTTAAAACAATATTTCTTTCTCATTACTCGAGCACAGAATGATGCTCAGGTCTTACGTAAACATGTGAAAAATGAGACGAAGCTGAGGAAAAACAGCGGTTGATGTCTCTCATTAGTAAACTTCTCTAGTCTAGCTCACCTGAACTATTAATTTCACTTAGAAAACAACTTCTTTTGGTGTACTTCCAAATTTATCGTTTTCATAAGAAAAATTGATCATAAAAATCCTTTAATGGTGGTTAAAGGTGAAAGTATTATCATATACTTGTATCTCGACTGGTTTTTTTCAACAAAACATCACTTTCTGTCTCAAATTCTCCTGAAATTGTACTGAACGTTTGCTACCTACTCATTCATTTTTTAATAACACTTTGTTTGAAATCATAGTTTACTGCTTAAATTTGGCCAAAATGTACGGTCTTGCGTCTCTCCGGAGTTTACTTCGTTTTTTTCTTTGCCTCGTTAACTGTGTTATTATTATTTTTTATGCCCCGACGGACCAAGTTGATATAGATGCTCGAGTATGGCCAAGTGTGCTGCAAATGTATTGTATTTATTATTTTAATGACGCTTATGAAGTCTGTGCTCATCAGCGTTCCCGGAGCCTTATTCTGACCGTCTGTCTCAACTTTGGCCCCAATGTGTGGCAAAGTCCAATGCAATTTAATGTAGTAATTTTCTTGTGTTCTCTTCTGTTTTTTTAGTGCGAGGTACAACTTGCCGTGCTGTGCACGTGACTTTGTCTTTTCTTGTAGATATTTGGTGATTGTGTGGTCTGTAGCGGACTGAACGTAATGAGGCTTGCATTCCCACGCACTTCAAAATTTGGTATCAAATGGATACTGCCTCACGTGGCTGCTCTGTATCATTTGAAATGTGTGCATTGCAGTCTCGCATTTTTTTGCTCACCTTCGTTGTTACACACAAATGTTTTTGGCCGGTAATATACTCTACAAAGTATGTTACTTGCTGCAGTAATCCGCTTGGAAGTAAAGCAAGAATTTGTGTGTATAATTATTTATTTGATAATCTTCCGTTTCATGCTGAAATTAGTAATGTATTAGCTGGTGAAATTCATATAATTTTTTTAATGGAATTAAACCAATTTATGTTTAGTCACTTTCTCTCACTCGTGCTGTTGCTGCACAAGTGAAAAAAAAATACATCTAGTTCTACGGAGTTCGAGTTGTATGAACCATCGTTGTGCCGTAAAAATTTTGTGTCTCCTGAGTGACAGTTATTGATTTTTTTCCTAAAAATCCAATACTTTGCACAGCTAAGCACGAGCTTCTCTTTCCTCTTATAAATTCCTCGGAAATTTTTTATTAATTAGCTATGGCTTCATTTCTGAGTTGAACCTTAGGAGTATATTGCTTCGAATTTCTCTCCTTCCTTTCAAAACTACCCAAATTTGCAGTCATCCTAACGGGAAGCGTCATGAGTGGCTTGTTCATTTTGCGGTACGCGCAGTCGTTGTGTGAAAATTTCTCCAGTTGATTTGAGATGGAATCTCCACCTGACGAAGTTCTTTTGATGCAAACTCTTGTGTTTTAAATTAAATTTTTATATCTAATCTAGCGCCCTTGCTCAGATTGCCTTAGTCCCGAGCTTACGGTTATGTAGGCCTTCTTTTTGTTGGAATAAAGTTTTTTCCTCTGTTAAGGATTTCTTTTTCGGTTCATTTCTGCCCAGTTTTTCATCACCTACCACTTTCTTCAACTTTTATCTTATTTCATAACCTTGCTGTTTCTATGCGCGCAGAATCCTGTGTGGAAGCACACCTTGTGCTTAGATTCAGCTTACTCTTAACTCCATACTAAATGGTGCCTTCCTCCTTCCTCTCTTTGAACATCTTTGTTGTCGTAAGGGAGGCTAAAATTAATTCATAATCAATTTGATTGCTATCTCATTCAGTACATAACCACTTGTTTCTTTATTGGTAAGTGACGCTATCGGTTTCAATCATTGTCATGTTTTCAAAAATATCCCCCTCAGGGGGATACAATTATTGTATCTATGGGAATTAGCGCTCCCAGGGAGGCAATGTGAGGGCCCGAGCTAAAGGTTAGGTAGGCTTTCTTTTTATTAAAATAACATAGGTTTTTGTTTTGTTACGGACCAACTTTTTTTCGGTTCACTGCTGTCCTGTTTTTTCAACACGCTTTCTTCTTCAACTTTGATCTTGTTTCATGAACTTCTTTCTTATCTTACTGTTTCTATGCCCTTTCTGCATGGATTCCGCGTTCCCTTAACTCCATACTAAATGGTGCCTTCTTCCTTCCTCTCTTTGGATCGCCTTTGTTGCGGATAGGGAGGCTTAAACTAACTAATAATCTAATCTTTCAAAAATATCATTGCTTTTCAGTACGAAATGTGCCGTAGATGTTTGCGTGCCAATGTTAATTATTACTAAACAGTTCTCAAGGTTCCATCTCCTTCTCTAAGAGTTTTGTGTAAGATCGAGACCAGATGAGAATATCGCTCTTCGGTTCCCTCTGAGCGTGAAACTTTTTAATGGAAGTTTATAGCATTGAAACTCAAAATGTTCAATGGATGAATTCCGCCTTTAAGGTGGGCTGGTGGAAAATCGAGCCATATTTTTTATCATATTCTGTATTGCCATGTCGCGTTCCTCTTTCTTTGTTTTGTTCTTTTGGTTCCATGAAGTATTTATGCTTGATCCTCCTACTTGATTAATCAGCACCTTAAGTGCGAACAAAGTTACTTTCAAAGCTACTTCTGAAGTGACTTTGCGGCCAAACGGCGATAACAGAAATGTTCATTGGACTGTACGATAACATGGAATGATGATCCCTAAATGCATGAGGAAACATCTCTCGTAAATGGCAAGACTGTGTTTAATCTGTAGTTGTTTGCGACAGTATTCTCATTTCTTATGATAAATTAAGCTTCAAAGACAGTACTGGTATAGAATCAAATCAACTATAACCGAGGGCATCTACCGTTAATGCATCACTGTTGCAGCTTCCTTCCACCACCATGAACATAGAAAATACCGAACGTATTACTTAGCAATTACGGTTTAATGTTGGAGACTATGTGTTTCGTGGAGGTTCCGGTGCATTCATAATGTTATTTGCAGATTGAGAAGTCAATCGTTTTTTCAACTCCACTTGTAATTCCCAATTCAATAAGCAGACTTTCACCTGCTTTCACCGTCGTTAAGTGAGTCTACTCACTTATTAGTATTTGACACTCCATTAGATTTGATATTCTTGAACCGATTAAACATATTTAAACGTTGGCTGCCTCCTAATCTGAGGTGCGGATAAAACCAGCTTCGGTGCGACATAGAGGCTCCCTCTGAAGCGCTAGCAAGCCCTCTGCTACTACTACTTCGCCGTGGTATTCTACGAGGTGCATAGTCCTAAGTTATCTTTCGGTGCGTCGAATGGATTTGAGTGCGTTTTTCAAGCTCGTTTGATGGCATCAACACTGTTCCTCTTGTCGTGTAACGATGTTGCATTGTTTTCTTAGGATTCTAAATTAACTACAGGTGTACTTGTAGTTTTTGTTAGTTATCCGTGAACGACATTCTTGTCTTCGGTATTCACGTAGTTCATACGTTGACGTTAAATGAACCAAATCAATAATGATGCATGCAATGTACTAAATTTTCATTGTTGATCCTATAATCCAGCTCGGTAAATCCAGAATGTATCCAGAATGTTCTTGCATAAAACCTAAGTATTCTTGTGAGATGAGTGTAAACAGTAAGCCATATATCCCTATTTTGCAGTCGTGGCAGACGTTAACGAAGCTCAACATAGACGCTAAGAAGTTCATCCTTTCGGGTAGCTCGACCAAAGTAATTTTTTCGCTCTATTAACACTTTGGCTGCAGCGGGTAAAACTGAAGTTTGATATTCAACTCAAATTTAAAGTCAATTGTAGTGAGCAAGGTTGAAAGTAGCCAACATTACTGGATCGTGCCTCCATTCAGTTTTGATTAAGTATTTATGAAAATTGAGTTTGTGACTACGGGTCTGTCAGCAACATTATGAAAATTCCTTCAGTGACCACCGGTGGCTCACGTTGCAGTCAAAGTGTAAAGAGTAGAATGCTGAATACGGGACGAAGCGACATTCGAGCGTTGTTATGTGTGCGATGAGAGCGGCATACTTTATCCTCGTGCCTGCCTTCTTTCTAACTTCTCCCTGTCCTTGTTAACGTTCTTTGTTATTCAGTTGAAATAAGCGCGCGTTCATTTTACGTAAATAGTCTACTCAGACGTACTGGGTTAATTTGCGGCCTCTAGTGAGATATTTGATATCGATGTAAGATTAACAGAGTTTTCCGAAAAATGAACTGGTTTATAAGCTCAATTAGTGAGCTACAAAGCCTCTTGTTTTGTGGTATCTTATTTTGATGCGGCTGCTGTTCAGATCTAGAGAAAATGACTGAGTGTATTTCTATTGTAGTGGGTTTTTCTGAGCTGAAGTTATTTTACTCTCACTGACTATTTTTCACCCATATGGGCATAAATGTTAATCGATGATAATCATAAAGTAAATATTTGCTTCATAGTGGTTTTGGGATGTATATTTATGTTCACTGCGCCTCGCTGTCTTGTTTACTCATGAAGAAGGGAGGTTTTTAAACAAACTTATATTCTTGTTATGTTCTTTCCCATCGGGCCAAATTGATAAGCTCGCATGTAACCTGAGAATTAGGCTTGAATTCTATTTTGTTTTACTTGAAATTAAGCAGTTGGAGCTTCTCGTCAGACTGTGTGGAGTTGAAATTTTGGTATCTAGTGACAGCGTCAGCGTCCTCAGACTGACGCGGTCATATTCTTAGCTCGAGCGCTAACTCTATGCGCTCTACACGCAGGCAATAACTGCTTTCTAGTGCAACACAATCTCTGCTGATAAATAATCTCAGGGATTAATTCCCAAATAGCGTTTTCAGGTTTACGCTGCCGTGTGCATGTGTACATTTTTGCCAATTGCTACTAGTATTTAGGGTAATAGCTCACCCATACCTAAATGTTTTCAATAACGCTGCTTATCTAGCTAAGTTTCTGTGCGGTTTCCACCAGTAATAGATATATGTGGAGCCACGTATTGAAGGTTGAATATTTTTTTGTTTCACATTTATGAATTCTGAGAACCTATTTTGCTCGAAGTTATGTTCAAATAGCGAATGCTGGCTACTGAAACTTGAGCTTACGCAGCCACTACCTCTTGATTGCAATGTCTTTTTGTGTAGCATGTGAAAGTCACTCGCAAGTAACCGTTGTCGTGATGGCGCTCGAATGCATTGCTTCTTCGGCACAATATGAGCCTTGCACTGTAAGGCAAGTTGGGTATGAGCTGGTAAGCGAGCAGCGTGCCTTGGTGAGATGCCCTTGCCCGATTCATTTAAGCCAAATTGAATATTTTTGGTCAAAAAAAGTTCATCTGATGGCTCTTTTCCAATCTACATGCAGATCGTTTCAGGAGGCTGAAGTTGCAGGATTTCCTTGCCTTTCCTGGCTAATTATTCAGGAAGCTGCACGAAGGATATCTGAAACAAGATTTGCGGGCATTCTTAATTTGCAAGCCTCCATCCAAACGGGTATCAAAGGTCGGGTGATTTTAGCCGGAGTGAGTCATTATACATCTAGACATTTCTGCTCCCCATGCAACCATATGTTTCATCAAGCTTAGACAAAAATTTCTCTAAGTGTTTCAATGTAGGTAGGGGTTAGAACGAGCAAACTGGTATTTTGGGCTTATGCACTAAATTTGAATGGAATATTTTCGGTGTGTACTGTGCTAAACATAGTTATTCTTTTACGTCTTAGGTAATTGTCATTCAATGCGATTGGCATTTATGATGATAAATACCTTCGAATTCAGGGATGTTATGGTCGTACCACCTGTCAAGTCCACAGAAGTTCTTGACTTTGTTGTGTGTACGAAGTGGATTCATTCCTCCGTTAAAATGGTGTAAAAGCAGCTCTAAGGCGGGCATTGTTTCGCGGCTGCAAATTGGCCTGCGAAGATATTGACAACGGCTGCAAGTTCCCTGGTGCGCCGAGTCAAAAAAACTACAGTGAAGAAGTGGTTCAAATTTCCTGGGTGCTTCTAGACTTGAACCATGGGGGCTCGGCTGTTTGGGGAAGCGATGTTGTCGTTGCATTCTTTTCTGAAATTCATTTGTGCTCTGAAGCGGGCGCCTGAATGGGAGCGTTTCTACAGCGAGTTGAGTTCGGGAACTGAAATTAGCGCGGTCGTACAGCTGTTGTATTGGTTTCGGCCTGGTGTAATGGTGCATTCTTATCTGTTGGTGCGGCTTTTGGTACTTATTTCTCAATTTTTTATGAGAAGTGTGTTTGGAAACAGTGCCGTAATTCTCTTTTAATTCGTTGTCACAATTTGTAATAACATATCATGTCTCGTATCTACGAATTGATGAAGCCACGGCTTCAACTTGCAACAGCGTTTATTCATTTACCCTCAGTAGAACTTGCACGATTCAGCATGTGATATCGGGCGATGTTCGATCAAAACAGATTCCGGTTTACTTCCAGTACGTATTGCATTATTGTGATCTCATAGGTAGTTATTAAGGTATTCAGATTGCTCATCATTGTACTACGACATGTAAATCTTACTAAAATGCCTTATTGATGAACTTTTAATATCCTCTCAAATGAGTACTGTTCGCCATTAGTTATTTTTAACCCGGGAAAGCTCTCTCAGCGTACTGTACGCGAGCAGGCAGCCATGTAAGACTAGTCCGGGAATTTGCCCTTTTTATTATTGGCGAAGCAGTGTGCTCTTTTGTACCCCGTGTCTCTAAACATGTGTGCAGTGCGGAACGGAATTAGGATGGATTATTTCGCTTTATGGGGTCAGCAATGTTTTATGTCGGTGTTGCCTAGCGGTGCTCGTCTCGTGTGACGCTACACAAGCGCTATGCTCTAAATCTGTCGTCTCCATGTTTGATGAGATTCAACTCGTCAAAAAAAAGCAAAAACGATGGAAAGTTAACTCAATCATTTATTCCGAAAAAGTTCACAAAACGAGTAATACGATACAAAGGCTCTCCAGCCTTATTTCTATCTGAAGATGAATGAAGCTTCAACATCTTTAATCTGTAGTACGGATCAAGTTTACTTGAATAGATAAGGAAACACGGTTGGTATTTTTTTTAGCTCTGAAGTGCTTATGTTGTGAAAAAAATAATTTAGACTTACATGAAGTAGTGAAAATACATAATCCTGAACAAGAAAAGAAAGAAAAAAGAAAAACGGTTTATTTCCAATAGAGATTGTACAATAGTACCATCAATGGTTTTTAAAATATCTTAAAGTTAATACACTTAGATGATACACACACATGAGTTTTGTAATACCCATGTCACTAGTC
Organism: Platorchestia sp. MABIK; assembly: GCA_014220935.1. Lineage (NCBI taxonomy): Eukaryota > Metazoa > Arthropoda > Malacostraca > Amphipoda > Talitridae > Platorchestia > Platorchestia sp. MABIK. The sequence continues at coordinate 120,643 of JACJUY010000142.1, forward strand.
GAAAAGAAATGATTGAGGGCAATGTGCTCCTAATCTTGCTTAATCTACATTTGATGATACATGTAATGATAATTATAAGAGATAACACAATTTCATGGACGATGCATTTTCAATGTGGGGTGAAAACACTTTTGACAATTTACATTTACATGACATAAAACTTCGCAATTCTTGACGCCAGGAAATAATATATGAATCGCTTGTTTCGGCCGATATTCAAAAATATTATTTCAAGGAAGCACGAAAAAAATTTAAATAGAAGCATGCGGACCACGAAAATTACAAGTTTTGTCTCTCTAATTGAAAATTTTTTAACACAACGCTCATTAGTTGATAAGCATTTTATTCAACTATAAATGGATGATCACACAAATTTTTTTTCTTAAAGGATGCTTTACAATAATAAAGAGATGACGAGTTAGGTATTGTTACAAGTTGAGAGTGAACAGAAAAAAAATGACCAGTATCTTTGGTTAAAATGCCAGTTGTCAGCCTAGTACACACATATTTGCATATGTACATGTAAAAATGTACACATATGCATGCACATGCATACCTACGCACATACACCCAACACGCACACATGCATAAATACATATCTATGCATCTAGGCAATCACAGTATACATGCGTTCTACAAAAATGCTGTGCGATGTACTGAAATATAGGATAATGAGCAAAGGAAGTTCGTGATAACTATTTTTACAAATCCAAAGCTAGTGGAAAACTCGTTGCATTTTGAATGAAACTGACATCCTGATGATTTTCTCGAATGTTAATATTCCTTTTTTGCTATGATTTAAATTGGCATGACATTCATGATCTAAGTCTGAGTGGTACCGAAATGTAAAGCTAAGGATTTTTCACAGTTTTTACATCATGTGATTATAAAACTTGAAAGTTGATTTTTATTAATCAACAAAATTCAACCGAATTTCATTAAATAGATAACTGTTCCTGTTGTCAACTGTAGAGAAACCAGAAAATAGGAGTTGAAAGTTGAGCGTGTTGTGAATTTTCAGGATTGAGACATCGATAATTTGGTCTAGTCCATACATCGAAAATTTTAGTTCGTACATAGCAGTGCTTCTAAAACATTTACCAACATCAACACATGAACCTTACGCTAACAACGAGAAATAATAACCTAGTTTAAAGGCAACGAGTCATTACAAAAATTGCGCTTGTAAAACAGGAAAAGGGTCAAAGGTCCAGCAATTTTATACAAGCATTTCGGACGTACACACAGAAACGAGAAGCTGTACGTAAATGCGCTAGGATTTACGTTCAAATGGCGTGCATAAATATTTAAACAGTGTTATAGACGTTCAAGTAACCTAATATTCAAATACTGATGGTTCGAATCCTGAATAAAAGGGTAAAATTAATTTTTTAACGTACGACAGATGCCGGCTGAAGGAACATAAGTTCGTGATTTTGTGGGAATGAGAATTTTGGGCAATGCCTGCAAAATTTGATGCTAGGGGACCTAGTTTTGCATTGTGATTGCTTTCCGAAGTATGAAATGCGTGTTGAAATGAAAATAAAAACTTCAAAAAATCCATGATGTTTCTTGAAAACAAAAACAAAAATAGAAACTTTGGCAAAAAATATACGTTCTTAAAATCTACAAAAAATGTATATTTGTGTGGTATCTTGAAATTTTCAAACATGATTTCAGGACAAAAGATTTTTGTTAAATAATTCTTATAATTAAAACCCGAATCTTGAGCAATATATTTTTCTATATTTAAGCTAAAAAATAATTTTTGCTTCCCAAAGTCATCTAGACACCTAAAAGCATTAGTATGATTTGTGACACTTTATAAGCTGACAAAACATCGCAGCAATCTCAGTGTGCTCATTGTGAGGCGCATGGCAAAATTAGAAAGCGCAACCAGGATGAAAAACGTTCAAATGCTTCAATTAGAACTGTTATTTCAAGCTCCACTAAGTGTTCCCAGACCACAGTAAGTGAACAACTGCCCTCTTCACTCAATCCAAGAGCGGTCCATTAGTATTAAGTTACTGAGATATTTCCTTATATTTATGTTCGAGTGTTTTCTCGCGCTGCACCTAAATAAATGGTAGAAAAAGGTCAGAAATGCGTGAAAAGAGATCTGTTTTTCGGCGGAGATGGTACTGATGGTCCTCAGGCGTAGACACTGGGCCATCACTGTTGCAAGACCTGGGAAGTTAAAATTTAATCAGCTTGTCATTGATTCTGAGACATATTAAAGAAGTATATTGCAAAAATCCTCCACAACTCTTCAGGACTGAGTTCTCAACGTTTATGAAAGTTAAATCGAAGACGAATCAGTACTTTTTCTACTAAAAACGGCAACATAAATGTATTTGAGGTTCAATTTGGCTTGGAAGCTACTAAGCCGCTGCTCTAAAAAAAGGCATCTGATTTTCTATTGAAAACACAATTTCTGTTATGCGATCCACGCAGATGGGTCACTACTTGCTGCTGCTACTACTCCTACCACTGTATTGCCATCCAAGGTAGGTCCATTTTTTCCGTTTCGATACTATGGTTGCGATATTAAATTTTTATATATCAAATAGTTAAGGAGAACATCCGAATATAGAACAGTCCCATTAACAGGGAGGATTACACAAACACATCTTTAAAAAAGAGATAACTTTTGCGAAGTAGTAGATAATGGATAACTTGTGTCAAGTAGTAGAAAATGGATAACTTATGTCAAGTAGTAGAAAATGGATAACTTATGTCAAGTAGTAGAAAATGGATAACTTATGTCAAGTAGTAGAAAATGGATAACTTATGTCAAGTAGTAGATAATGGATAACTTGTGTCAAGTAGTAGAAAATGGATAACTTGTGTCAAGTAGTAGAAAATGGATAACTTGTGTCAAGTAGTAGAAAATGGATAACTTGTGTCAAGTAGTAGAAAATGGATAACTTGTGTCAAGTAGTAGAAAATGGATAACTTATGTCAAGTAGTTGAAAATGGATAACTTATGTCAAGTAGTAGAAAATGGATAACTTATGTCAAGTAGTAGAAAATGGATAACTTATGTCAAGGAGTTGAAAATGGATAACTTATGTCAAGTAGTTGAAAATGGATAACTTATGTCAAGTAGTAAAACATAATATACACAAGGTAGTACGAAAAAAACACGCGAGGTAGTACAAAAAAGAAACCCTACACAAAGTAGTACGAAAAAGATACCCTACGCAAGGGTATCAAAAAAAAGATACCCCACGCAAGGTAGTACAAAAAAAGAGACCCCACGCAAGGTAGTTCAAAAAAAGAGACTCCACGCAAGGTAGTACAAAAAAAGATACCCCACGCAAGGTAGTACAAAAAAAGAGACCCCACGCAAGGTAGTACAAAAAAAGATACCCCACGCAAGGTAGTACAAAAAAGAGACCCCACGCAAGGTAGTACAAAAAAAAGGTACCCCACGCAAGGTAGTACAAAAAAAAGATACCCCACGCAAGGTAGTACAAAAAAAGAGACCCCACGCAAGGTAGTACAAAAAAAGATACCATACGCAAGATAGTACAAAAAAGATATCCCACGCAGGGTAGTATAAAAAAGATACCCCAAGTAAAGTAGTACACAAAAAGGATAACTTACGCTTTGAATCTCCAGCGGGCGTCTGACCTCATGCATTGACGAGCAGGAGATCTCCGCCTACGACTCGCAGGTGATGACGGACTCGTGGTTGCCCCTGACGAAGAGGAAGGGCGGCAAGTCTCTGCTGACGAAGTCCAGCCAAGCCATGAACAGCGTCGCCGGCACGTGCTCCCTGGAGGCTCTCGGCAGCGTCCTGGGCACGTGACACGGCAAATTTTAACTTGGGAAATGATTGAAAAACATGTTGAGTAACTTCTATTTCTCAATTGAACAAATTTTCTGAGTAAGGTTGCGTTCAAACCGAATGCATACTTCGTTGGGGAGCCTAATAATTGCCAGTTATGGCTTCTAAAAATTAAACAGCTATTCTTAATTTAAGCGAGTGGGGTAAATAAATTAACGTCAATACACGCACATATTTGTGTATATGAATGTATATATACATATATACTTATATATGTGTATATATATGTATATATACACAAATAAATACACATGTCTACAAATACATATATTTATATATATACATATACTTATGGCTGTTTTTTGTATCATCTTTATTGGAAATAGACTGTCTGTCTTTCTTTTCTTTCTTTTTTTGTTCATGTCGTAAGAAAGAACGAGCACTTTTCTGACCAGACAGCTCGGTGAACCTTGAACAAATCAATCTCTCATGTTTATTTAGATTAAAAAACTTGGCTTAACGTTTAAAGTAACTCGAATGAGATAGTTAAAATCCATATTCTAGAAGTAACAGTCTTGATTCAAATATGGTTACAAGGCAAATACACTGATTTAGGTCAGGGTATATAGTATGGGCAGAGAATTGAACAACTTAAAGAGAGAACTACGTGCAAATTCGACCATCAACGCAGTTCGCTTCACTCACATCACGATCAAGTTGGCCTTAGAAGAGTACCTGAGGACTTCCTCCCTCAGCCTCAGGTACCGCGTCGTCTTCACTTGATTGATCACCTGGTCTTCCTCCGTGATCGTGAAGTCGGCTGGGTCAAGAAACATGCATTACTTCTTTCTCCCCCGAAACCCATCAAGTACCAAAATAATTTGATTTCAATTTTTTTTGCCCGCACGAAGTCCTTCATCTGCTATTTTTTTTAGACGTATTCTAATTTTTTTTAAATGGGATAAAGTGAGCATCATATCGATGTATCACTAGTGGAGAAATGAATCGCATGTGTCTCAAAATCAAATAAACAAGAATAACATCTCTCGCGCACTACAAATTTTGACGCATGGATCGTTTCACACCATTCGCAACAAAGGGTTCTAAAAACAAACATTCGGTGTTCAAGATCGTAACTTCAAGGAGGCTGTAGAATTACTATTTCTGTTCCGTCAGTAAGGAAAGTTAGAAAAAAGCGAATGCATTTTTCGTTTGCTTTTTTTGCAGTATTTCTACATATCAGACACTTCCTCACACGTTAGAAGAAAAATTTCAGCTAGATCATAGTCATTTACAGAAGCAACAGCTGCAGCCTTGTTATCAGAGATAATTTTGGATCAACGATCAAAGTTACCACCAGCAGTTTAGATTTATAACAAAAGTAGCTACCGGGGGTAATTTTGATCGTTGTTCCATAATTTCAAAATCAATGAAATTCACAAAGCATACAATTTAATAGCAACTTTTATTTTGGTTGCGAAAAATAGCTATGTGAAATCTAATGGTAAAACTGAAACCACATGGTAAATCTGAAACCCAATGGTAAATCTGAAACCACATGGTAAATCTGAAACCCAATGGTAAATCTGAAACCACATGGTAAATCTGAAACCCAATGGTAAATCTGAAACCACATGGTAAATCTGAAACCCAATGGTAAATCTGAAACCCAATGGTAAATCTGAAACCACATGGTAAATCTGAAACCCAATGGTGAATCTGAAACCACATGGTAAATTTGAAACCACATGGTAAATCTGAAACCCAATGGTAAATCTGAAACCCAATTTTAAATCTGAAACCACATGGTAAATCTGAAACCCAATGGTAAATCTGAAACCACATGGTAAATCTGAAACCCAATGGTAAATCTGAAACCACATGGTAAATCTGAAACCACATGGTAAATCTGAAACCCGATGGTGAATCTGAAACCACATGACAAATCTGAAACCACATGGTAAATCTGAAACCCAATGGTAAATCTGAAACCACATGGTAAATCTGAAACCCAATGGTGAATCTGAAACCACATGGTGAATTTGAAATCTAGGTTTGCTGGGACCAGCAAAGAGCACAGCTGAGGAGAGCAACATACCGGTGCGCGTTTGGTCAGAGCCGTTGAAAGGCAGAATGAGTTGCTGGAACTCTGTGATCGTAGATTCCATTGGCTTCGCTGTAAGATCAGTGACCAGGCACACGTCAGTGTACTTGATCCTGAGCTTCGAAAGAAAGAGTGCGAGATTCTTCGTCTCCATCCCGATTTCATTCTTCTTGTTAGCCAAGGAAAACACTCGGAGCTCGCAGTGACTCCAAGCAGATCGTTTCTTCAAGATATGAGGCAGCAGGACGGTCATGCCGCCATCGTCGTACAGCCACCAAATGTCTATGGTGCCCTGGGGAACGTTAATTAATACGTATGTAAAAGGTAGCAACTGAAGTTCAGTATCTTGTTTCTTGGCTTATTTAGTCACTTAAACCATACCAGATCGTTACGCTAATTTTTGACACCTCAGGTGCAAGGGCTTAAAACTGAGACTGTGATACACCATCCACAGACCATTATTATTATTATTATTTACGACTTTTCACCGCCAAAGATGCTACAAAGAAGTTTCCTCGGTGTATTCGATAATCCCCAGTTCATCATTTCTACATGCAGGACGAATTTCATTTCTATATGCAATTCTGAGGTTACATTTTTTTTGGTGTTAGCATAATATGCCGTGTAATTCGCTCGGACTAGGAAAGAGACCATCACGCTTCCAACTTGCGAGTTTGCGCTATGAGGTGCGCGCCTCTGCCACTATACGTGCCAGCTCGTAAAGCAATCACACAAACATCACACAATTCACATACCTGTACTTTCATTTCCATGGCTTAGCTCTATAAAAATCAACCAGCACAATATTTCCATTTAGTTTCTGATATTTTCCAAATTGTCTACAAATATTTTCGACCAAAGTTTCTAAATGAAGTTTGTGATATTCCATGGAAATAGGACTCATTGCTTTCAAACAAAGATAGTTTTTTCATCGTTTGACAAGTTAAATTTTGAATAAACGTTTTTTAAGTCTCATACATACATATTTTGCTGAATCCCTGATATTTGTTCTTGATTGGATACAAAACTAAAACACAACATAATAATGAAATAAATCCATATTCTGTATCTGATAAATGCAAAATTCTAACAGTGAAATGCATTTTGGCGTCATAACGAATAAAATGAATATTTTCTCAAAACTTTAACCAGAAACTGCGATCAACGCGCTGTGAAAATTACGTTACCAATACTCACTTTTTCTTCATATTAAAAGGAAAAAATGTTTTACGAAGACAAACCATGAATTGAAAGTTGATAACTTGGTGACGATTGAGTCTCGAACACAAGCCATGAATAGAAAGTTGTGAAGGTGACGGTTGAGTGAAAACTTACTGGTTTTTGCTTCACTCGAAACATTAAGGATCTATTGATCTCCTCAGAGGTGAGATCTCGGCCGTTCAGTTCGAGGCGGAGAAAATCTGGCGCCCCTTTGCCTCTGAAGGACCTGAGGCGGCAGCGGGGGCCAGAGTACCTCTTCCTGGGGCAGACCGTCCCCTGGGCTCCCGCACTCCTCTCTAGAGACACGTAGCTGGGGTTGCTAACTCTCCCTGAGCAAGAAAAATTCCGTGCGCTTCAAACAATAATCGAGCGAGTTGTGTTAAGCAATTTCGGTGATGCAAAGTAATGAGATTGGTTTTTAAAACTCAGAGCGTAGCCTGTGAGGATAAGGCTTCTATCAAGCATTACTACTAAAGTCGCACTAACCTTAAATCATTTATAATTCGTCGTATACAATGAACAGCAAATATTATTACGGTACCACAAGTAAGGATTTCTGAAAGCTTATCTACCATTTTAATTATTTAAGTTGTTGTTTAAATAGGAAGATGATTTTTGTGGAATATTGCCCCACAAGAAGCTGAAAGTTTTGAATGCGTCAGCTCAATTAGTTGAGCTGACTCATGGAAATAACATTCATTCTCATGGAAATAACATTCATTCTCATGGAAATAATATTCATTGATAGAACATGATAAAAATTGAACAACAAAGTAGTAGGTGCTAAAAACGGGACTGCAGTAAACGGAAAAAAACTGGTCCATCACAAAACAAAATTATTCTATTTCAACAATAGAAAACTTGTCTAACCATTAGCTCGGGACATAGCATATTCCCCTGGGAAAAGCAGTAATTGACCGACATATGTACAATGGTTGTATCTTCGTGATGGGCAAATTTTGGATGAGTTGACATACATTACCTATGAGTGAAATTTTTTTTTAAATTGAAGGAGTCTCCAAATAGAATCAAATAGAAAACAGAAATGTATAATAATATTAATAATAAAACTAATAAACTCAACTACGAAATTCAAAATATGTTTTAATTTCCCCAACTCTCCTGTTTTAACGCAAGAATTTCAGATTGCAGTATTCCAATTCTTCAATCCATTGTCACATGAAATACAAAAGAAAACAGCGAGTCTTCCAATGTGTGAAGTTTGAGTGCTGAAGTAAAATGTAAAAAGAATTAAACGTAGGCTTATCCTGCGGGAATAGATTAGCACGTTCTAATTACGTTAGCATCATTAATTATGCTCTAAAAGGAATGTACCGCATTCGTTTTACTGATACCAGGAAGATAGGAGCATTTTCGTGCTGCCAGCCTCAGAGGTTTTTCAGTTCCAAGGAATGCGAGGGACTCCTAAGGTTACATTATTGGTATCATAAATGCCCACAAAGAAGTCAAATTATCTTAAATGCTATAACTTTTCCGTCAACTTTGAAGCTTAAATTATTTATTTTAAGTTGTGATATATTGCAATAAAGTCAGTGCCTCAAAATTAGCAACACTATTACTGAACAATGAATATAGTATCGCTGTACGGCAGGAAACGCGTATAAACATCCCTGCCCTGGAACTCGCACGTAAATGTTACCTCTCCTTAAGTATCTTCTCACAATAATTTGAGTATTTGTCTTGTTTACGTATGGCATTAGTCTTTTCGTATTATGTCTACAAGTATACCATGCCAAATTTTGAATGAATTCAATAAGTTCTTCGGAGAATAATAAGCAGTTAGAGCTAAAAAAAGAGAACAAACTTGACAGTAAAATGAGGACAAGTAAGAAATGTTTGGATGGACTCGAATATACATACGTGGTCCATTCTCATGCAAATAATCTTCGTTCTCATGGAAATAATATTCATTTTCAAGGAAATTAAATTCATTTTCAAGGAAATAGAATTCATTCTCATGGAAAAATATGCATTCTCATGGAAATAACATTCATTCTCATGGAAATAACATTCATTCTCATGGAAATAACATTCATTCTCATGGAAATAATATTCATTCTCATGGAAATAACATTCATTCTCATGGAAATAATATTCATTGATAGAAATAATATTCATTCTCATGGAAATAACATTCATTCTCATGGAAATAACATTCATTCTCATGGAAATAATATTCATTCATGGAAATAAAATTCATTCTCATGAATAAAATATTCATTCTCATGGAAATAATATTCATTCTCATGGAAATTAGTATTCATTCTCATGGAAATAATATTCATTCTCATGTCCCATTCTTGACATGACGCATCGCAATGACCCCGACGCCATGCCGGAACACTCACCTTCGAGCGACACGGCGTCCAGATCAGCGCACGTCACGTGCATCGTGCAAGCGTCGATGCGAACTTTTTTGAGGCAGCTGGGAGGCAGATTTTCGACAGACCCAATTTCCGCATTCCCTGCAGTCTCGGAGCTTGTAACGCCATATTCAGGAGCCTCGGTTGCAGCACACACAGTTGTAGCTGCACAAGTCTCGGCAGACTGACTCGCATTCACTTCAAGGCTTTCAAGACCTTGTTGGCAGAGAGCATAGGGAAATTTAGTGGCCGAATTCAGCTCGATGCATTCCGTAGCAAAAGCCACATGTGGCTGCTGTGGCTCGGTGGCAATAGCTGCAGGTGGTTCGGTGGCAACAGCCGCAGGTGGCTGCTGTGACTTCGTGGTTGCAGCCGCTCGTAACTGACGTACGGTGTAGCTGGCTGCTTTGAAAAAAGATCTCCGTGACGCCAAGGATCCGCCATTGGATACTTTGCCGGTAGCTTCGTCTCCGTTGGTTGCTTCAGAATCAAACGATATATCAGCTGACTCATGTCGCGAAGAATTTCCAGGACTTTTTGGAGGAAACATGAGAGGATTACTCTGTCCTACCGCATTATTTCCGCGTGCGAAGCCATTTTGCGTTTTATCTATTGCTTCTTTTTTCCAGTTTTTGGTCAAATCCAACCCTCCGGCCACTCTTAAGATAGCGATATTCTTCTCTGCATTGATCGTGTTACTGAAACAATAAAAATTAAACTTAAAATCATAGTTCGAACGGTGAGAAGAAAGTATCGCAGTTGTACAAACGTTCGGTACATTCAAGGCTGAATGCATTAGATGATACGAAGAAAATTGTCATTATTTTGTTAGTATAAGACAGGATAATCTGCGCATAGAAACAACAAGTTCAGTAGGGAGAGGAAGAAGAAACAAAGAAAAGATAGCGAAGAAGGTATGAAAACTGAAAGAAGCTAAGTAGGCAGGAAAGAAAGACGTCCCGAAGACCTGTCTAAAGCAGAGGTTAACGTTATGTCTACACCAGGCAAAATTTTTTGATGAGTCCAGTAGCTTCTTTGCAGAATAGAGAGCAGTTAGCGTTAAAAAAAAGCAAACAAACTTGACCATCAAATGAGAAGTCTGTGAAAGGTTTAAATGTTGACGTCATTCAGAACGCTGTCATTTAATTTCAAACAAAGATCAGCAGGAGCTAATAAAAAACATCATCCCCGGCAGTACGTCCACGGTATGATGAATAATATTAGTTTGGGACACGAAAAAAATCGTCAACAACGAAGGTTTTATAAATGATGCCAATAGAACACAAATTCGAAAATATAAAGGAAAATTCGTCTTTAGGATAACATGTTTGAGTGGTCGTATACTTTACGCATAATTTCGTGAATGCTCACCAGTCCCTTTTTTTTTATCCTTAGGAATTTTTGAGCTGAGCTTTTCCTTAATAAATAGCACTGAAAGGCTCTCTTTGAAAATCAAAAGTGCAGTTACAGGCGAGAGTAAGTTCTGCTGGCTTCGGAAAGTTCAGTTTCGTAGACTTTTTCATTCTCTAATATCAGTTGAAGATTTGAATTAAAAAGCAGTGAATAAGTGGAAAGAGTTACTTGTCAAAGCTAGCGAACTGTAGAACGTCAATTATTCTAAAATATGTAGTTGTCAGGACCCTCCTCAAAATTATTAAAAAAATACAATTCTTAAATTTTACTGAAGCACTTAATATGTATTCGAAAACGTGTGAGTTAAACACGGATCTATTTTTTAAATTTAGAATAATTGTAACTCAGAATTTTTGTTATCTCTGCAAGTCCGTGACCATATAATCTTTTCTAGCACGATCAATGTACCATCAGAAAGTATACGAAAATCGCCGACAAAAATGGGTCGTTCTTCGTTGTCCTGCAAGTTGTGACCACAATCTTTTTTACGCGATCAATGTACAGTCAGAAAGTATACGAAAATCCCTGGCAAAAACGGATCGTTTGTTGCAGTTGTTCGTTACCCACTCGACAATATTGCGGTAGGCGATCACGTCCCCAGGGGAGCTCGAGGTCCACCTGCCCATGAAGCCCATCAGCAACACGTCAGGCCGCAGTTTGCCCACGCCAGTCAACTAGGAGAAACACACACAGTATTTACAGGCATATCTACCGCTTTTTAAAGACTATAATGCAGGGTGGCGCAAAAAGAACGCAAATATATCAAACTAGTATGATTGGCTTAATATGATTATACTAGTTATGATTATACGAACATGCTAGTTATAATTGTATCTAGCACAATTGGCTAGTACAACAGGCCATTCCACTCCCACCACTGATCCTACGCAAGTCAAATCCATGCGTTCTATTTGCGCCACCCTATACTACTTAAGGTAATGCGTACCAGTGTGGACAAGATGGTTGATAGTTTAAAAGTATGTGCAATTCCAACCACTAACTACCTGCTAGGGTGAAAGCATTGCTAACTATCATGAAACGAGCCTTCGAGTTTTGGGGAGACTGAGCAAGGTCAGTCCAGCTGAAGTGTCTAGATTCAATTAAAATATGAGGTAAAATACAGTTAATCCTTTTGATCACCACACACAAATAATAGACAAAGTACGGGGGCAATAAAACACACTGTTAGGTAGATAATAAATAAAATTTCCTAAATATCTTTACATTTTTGCGTGGCTACACGTGATGCACAAGTTAATTAGCGACAGTATACCCCAACAAGCATTTTGGAACCACCGCGAAACTAGAGCTGCGGAAAATTTGGCACCATTATCTTCTCAGGTAGACATTGTTACTGTGAGCTGGACTGCGTAAATATTATTAACGCGGGGTGCATATTCCAAAATTTTTTGGAAAATCCGCTCGCGATCACTCGAATACAATCACCAAGCTCGACGTCCAGATAAAGTAAAGTATTTTCATAATTCAAAGGATAGCCAGTCTCAGGCTAAGAAAATTTAGGTTCCTCAAACTTGCGAAACCTTGCGATGGACAAAAGAAAATAGTCTTACGCTCAGGAAGAAGATTAGATCATTAATTAGTTTAAGCCTCCCTATCCTCAACAAATGCGATCCAAAGAGAGGAAGAAGGAAGGCACCATTAAGTATGGAGTTGAGGGAACGCGGAATCTACACTGAAAGGGCATAGAAACAGTGAGTTGAGAAAGAAGTTCATGAAACAAGATTAAAGTTGAAGAAGAGAGTTGTAGGTGCTGAAAAACAGGACAGCAGTGAACCAAAACCAAACTATTTCAAACAAAAAGGAAGGCCTACCTAGCTCCCAGCTCGGGCCCTCACACATTTTCCTCCTGAGAGCGCTAATTCCCATAGATACAAGAGTTGCATCCCCCTGAGGAGGACGCTCAGCAAGAAGAGCTTGGATAGAATAGAAAGATTTGCATAACGTTAGTTTTTTAATTCCTATATCCCTATAAATAAAATGCGCTTATAAAGATACTCAAAATAAAATTCATGGAAAGAATGTCGGTGTTGTGTCAAATCACATTTCTACACATGGGAAAATTTCCGCAGCATACCCAGTTGCCTTATCACCTGGAACACGTGCACAGAACACACATAGAGCAACAAAGTACCAAAATGCTTCATCTACAACACTTTAATACGTATTGAGACATATGTGCACCACTACGTAAATTGCTCATTTGCAGACCGGTTTAAATGAATGGCATTTCAATTATTTCCCTACCAAAAAGGCAAAATTGATTTTAGGACACGAGGTAAAATATTTTCGTGCAACTATATTTTTCAAACATTTTAGAGCGGATAAGAATGGATTCGAGCAGTGCAGTGGGTTTTTCAATTTTGCTGCTCGCAACCTAACCGAACCAACCGTAGTAACCGCACCAACGTAATCAACGAGTTAACACCTTGACCGCGATGGGTTAGACCCAGTTCAATTTTCAACTCAAATTTTAAGTCAATCGAAGTGAGCAATATTGAAACTAGAAACTTTTACATGATCGTGCCTTCATTTAGCTTCGATTGCGTCTTCATGACAATTGAGTGGACGTAGTCAAGACGTCTTATGGTACAATCACACCTGCAGGAGGTGCGCAGCGCCCTCTGACGTGGTCCTGGCCTCGACCACCGAGGGGAAGGCCTTCAGGTTCGCAGCCGACAGGGCGCGGCGCAGCTGAGCTTCCCGCTCACGGAGGTGCGGGCCATCTCGCGACGGCTGCGGAAAATAAACACACCATGAATAAACACACAAATACACAAAGAATAAACGCACAAACACACAAAGAATAAACACACAGATACAACAAAGAATTAACACACCAACACACAAAGAATAAACACACCAACACACAAAGAATAAACACACAAATACAACATAGAATAAACACACCAACACACAAAGAGTAAACACACAAACACACAAAGACTAAACACACAAACACACAAAGAGTAAACACACAAGCACACAAAGAATAAACACACAAACACACAAAGAATGAACGACCATCGTGTGAAATGAGTTGCTTGCGAAAATTACTGACAAGAATGGATCGTTTGTTGCCGATGTTCGTTGTCCGCTCGGTAATATTGCGGTAGGCAATCACGTCTGCATGACAGAATGTATAAGGTGCTCTGTGGTCAACGTAAAATGGCAAAAAAAAGGATAGGCAGCGAGAGTTATTCTGTAGGCTAACGTAAAATGGCAAAGCAGAATGGGAAATATTAGGTATTCTGTACAGATGCTTATTCTGTACATTTGCTAGTTCTATGGACGGGGCTCAATATTTTCTGCTTACAAAACAGCGTAGTGAGGACAGTATTATTATCGCAGAATTTCATGAGAACACGATTCATACTGCACAGGAAGAATTGACGTTCATGTTATCTTAAATGCTGTAATTCTGCAACTTCAAGAGTCTCAGTTGAAATTTCCCCAGCACTATCGTCCAACTTATGTGGTGTATATAATGAACAATCTTTCAATATTGATCATGACTCACGCTCTGATTTGCCTATTCCTGCATGCTATTTTTGAACAAACTAATGTCACTAATATAAGCAATAGGAAAATATAACGCCACTAATATAAGCAATAGGAAAATCTAACGCCACTAATATAAGAAATCGGAAAACCTAAAGCCACTAATATAAGCAATCGGAAAACCTAACGCCACTAATATGAGCAATAGGAAAACCTTACGTCACCAATAAGAGCAATCGGAAAACCTAACGCCACCAATGTGAGCAATAGGAAAACCTAACGCCACTAATATGAGCAATACCTGCTGAACGACGATGTGACTGACGACCAGCAGCGACGAGCCCTTCGTGAGCATGTGGGCGAAGTCAACGAGCTGGAACCTGTGGAGTCCTTCCCCGGCGAGGACGAGGATCTGCGGCACGTAGGTCTTGACGTGGTCTTCCTCCTCCTGCAGCGCTATGGCGGTCCTGAGGGCGGCGTTGTACACCGCCACCTGGTTTGAGCCGCCCCAGTTCACTTCTGGGGAACACATGGGGCTTCTGTAACCTTCTGCATAACATTATTTTCCAATACTTGTTTTTGGCTGCTACGAATGGTGGTAGCACGAATAGCATTGTTACCTAACGCTTCTCTAACGCGGCCTGAATGGGGACAGTACGGAGCTGAGCTGTGTGTGGTAGCCGTATGAACCAGCTTTAGATCGTGCTTGAGTCAGAAGTTGTGTCAAAAGTTGTGTCAAAAGTTGTCAGAAGTTGTGTCAGAAGTTGTGTCAAAAGTTGTGTCAGAAGTTGTGTCAGAAGTTGAGTCAAAAGTTGTGTCAAAAGTTATGTCAAAAATTTTCTTGGGTTAGTAGTTGTGGAATTGTATTCTTGAAATCATTTGTGGTAAAAATACGAATACTCTATGAAACTGTTTAGCGTTCAGTGTATGTAGTATAATTCAGATAGCATAATAAATAAGTATAATATAATGTGTTCAGGATGGTATAATGCAATGTTTTCAGTGTAGGATAATTTGTTTAATTTATGCTGAACATGTTGATAGTCCAAGAAGATAAAGGTAATTCCATTCATCGGATCAATCCTACCTCTGCTGAGATTAAGTTCATCGCTATAGACAGATAAAGATTTTACGTGCCTTAGTACTTATAGAAGAGAGACCAATTCAAGGAGCATCTCCTCCTTCAAGTAACATACTGTGCACATGAAACGGTCACCTTCTCGATCAGTAGGAAAATATCAGAATGCTTTGTCAACTATCATTTGGTAATTTTTAGGCGGGTTAATTTTATATTACTAATCTTAAGGTCGTTGCAAGGTCGACTGCTCTGCTCACTGCTTTCATTGCCTGCTGTTTAAAATTTTCTCGTCATTGAGGTACCACTGCGAACGTTGAAGAAAACATCCAATTTCTTAAAGTACGTGCACCAGGCTATCAAACCGATGAACTATATAAGAAGCATATTAGTTTTCTCCAACGAGGTTGGTTGAGAGAGTGATCTTATTTGTCATCTTCTTGGATGAAGCCTGACTACAAAAAGCAGTCGCAGTTACCCCCACCGTCGCACGGTTTGAAGAAATGTCCTTCAGCGTAAAAATACATTGCTTGCACACGTTACCCAGTTTTTTGTAAGGAATTCAGCAACACCTAAGGCCTTTTACGCAGTAGTTTACCATTACTTTAACGAGATTACTAGAAAATCGCTAAGCATTGATTGAATAGTGTGAAAACTTACAACCAACGCCCCGACGCCCAGTAAATGACGTTCGTGAATGAAAAGAGACGCTTTTACCTGGCTTCCTGCACGTGAGTAAGAGGAAGAGGATGACGGCGACCGCCGCAGTGATGCCCGCAGTCAAGAAGCTGATGGCGAACATCGCAGCGATGCACAGCACGCCCCCGAACAAGCTCAGCCACTTGTTGTAGAACTGTTCCATTCCATCACAAATTTAAAGTTTAGTGGAGATTCAGAGGAAATTAAGATCGTCTGTCTTTAGATATACATGGAAATTTTGGCGAAAGCGAATACTCACTAGGAAATGTTACATTAATTCAGATCAAATGTGGCGTACTGATGAAACAGTTCAGTACCAAAATTGATTGCCATTCTGCAGCTAACTTGCTAGTGAGATATAAAACACTACAGTAATGAGCCAGCGACGGAAGACAGATGAAATAAATTCTCTCAACACTCCCTCGACCATTCTCTCGACAACATGACACTGCAAGCATCATGGCACTGCAGGCATCATGGCACTGCAGGCATCATGGCGCTGCAAGCATCATGGCACTGCAAGCATCTTGGCACTGCAGGCATCATGGCGCTGCAAGCATCTTGGCACTGCAGGCATCATGGCACTGCAGGCATCATGGCACTGCAAGCATCATGGCACTGCAGGCATCATGGCACTGCAGGCATCATGGCACTGCAAGCATCATGGCACTGCAAGCATCTTGGCACTGCAGGCATCATGGCACTGCAGGCCTCATGGCACTGCAGGCATCATGGCACTGCAGGCATCATGGCACTGCAAGCATCTTGGCACTGCAAGCATCATGGCACTGCAGGCATCATGGCACTGCAGGCATCATGGCACTGCAGGCATCATGGCACTGCAAGCATCTTGGCACTGCAAGCATCTTTTCACTGCAAGCATCATGGCACTGAAGCATCATGACACTGCAAGCATCATGGCACTGCAAGCATCATGGCACTGCAAGCATCATGACACTGCAAGCATCATGGCACTGCAAGCATCACGGTTATGCGAGCATCACGGTTATGCGAGCAGCAGCAGTGCTCCATTATATTCCTTTTTTTTGAGCATCTAGTCTTTCTTTCCCAAGCTTTCCAGATTTACTCATTAGACGAAAAAAACACGTTTAACGCGTTAACCGCCATGTGTGAAACCAAAGTTCAACATTCAACTCAAATTTAAAGTCATTTATATACTGTGAAAACATTTGAAAGTAGTAATGATTAATGAAATCTTGCTTTCATATTGCTTTGATTATTTACTAATGGAAATCGAGTTTGCGACTACTGCTCGGTCAGCAGCATTATAAAAATTCCCCTCGTGTACCACATGTGGCACACATGTGGATAATGTTTTAATTCCCAAATTTCCAATAAGGAAGACACAATTCGGCTGACCCGAAAAGAAGGCCTCCAGCTGGGGTGATTTTGGAACGTAGCGTAGCTGCTGGCGAAGTTGAGGAGAGCGTAGGTCGCCAAGAAGAAGTTGGTGAGGTACGTGGACACGGCGTTCAAGTCACCTGTGAGGAGCAACACTCAACGTTGGTCCAATGTCACTTGCCTTCACACACCGAGTTCGATTTATTCTTAGCCAGCCTTGTAGTGATATCATAGGATGTATCTTTGATTCAAAACCTAAATAAATGAAAACTATTTTCTCCGCAAAGAAATGACGGAAAGGAAATTCCAACTTCTGGAAGAGTTTTGTGTGGCTATGACTCAAACTATTAAAAATAAGAATTTTTAACAAAAATTTGAAGGAAATTCAAAGTTCTCGAAGAGTTGTGTGTGGTCATGGCTCAAATTATAAAAAATGGGGAATTTTACAAAGATTTGACAGAAATTCAAAGTCCTTGATAATTAGGTGTGACCAAGGCACAAATTTAAAAAAAACGGGAAAGTGTTGAAGGAAAGTCAAAGTCCTTGAAGAGCAAAGTGTGTCAACTCACCGACCATTATGCAGCCCAGAGCGATGCAGTAGACGACGACGAAGGCGGTGACGGGGTTGTCACTGTTGCCGAGGCCCTTGCCGAGGAACGCCGTGCCGGGGTAGAGCCTGTCCTTAGCGATGGCCTGCAGCACTCGGGGCGCCCCCACCAGGGAGGCGATGGCGGAAGACAGGGTAGCCGCGATGCAGCCCGTGTAGATCATGGGGTCATACACGGACACCAGCTGCATGATCTGGTACATACAACATACTTTTGCTCATGTCACGGAAGTGTTGATATTGGCGTGCATAATTAAGTCAACATGCTGCAAAAGTGTTGATATTGGCGTGCAAGATTTGATCAACATGCCTCAAAAGTGTTGATATTGGCGTGCATGATCTGGTACATACGGCATAAGTTTTGCCTATGTCACATAAGAGTTGATATTGGCGTGCATAATTGAGTCAACATACCGCATAAGTGTTGTTATATTAGTATGCATGATTTATTCAACATGGCTCAAAAGTGATGATATTGGGTACGTAACGACATTAGTCACACAAGCAATTTGTATTGAAAATAAATACCCATCATCAAGGCACTAAGGCCAGGTTTTGTTCAGTTTGTCAAAGAATTCCCGATATTGCGTTCACTTAATAATTTTTCTTCCCGAAAATCGCTGTCATAAGATTCAATGGTGAGCGCCAGCACAGATCATCATTTGTTAAAGTTTTTTTAACCTTGTTTTTATATGAGACTTGGATCTTTCCACCAGCTAGACTGATTTCAACTTCGGTTTAGAGTCTCAGGCTCAAGTTTCATCATTGGCGAAAGTCTTTAAAAGGAAAGCTTTACTCTCGAATTCAAATATTCGTTTTCAGATGTTGTAATGCCCTTGTTCCATTTCTAGATCGAGCTATCAAACGAAGCTCCCTATTGATGAAACAAGTTCCTCTTTCACAATCGGTGAACTGACTTACCATTCACTGTCGACTCCTGTTCCCCAACGCAGGGTTGCCAGCGAACGCACCATTTAAAAAATGATAATTATAGCTATAAATCGTGATTAAAGTTCAATGAGAAGAACCCCAAGTCTAATTTATTCGAGGGGAAACGAGCCTTTCAACTGTCAAGAAGTAGAGTGAATTGTACAACTTCCAACAGCGCCTTCTTTCTATAGACAAGAGAACAAGTAAAGCAAAGCGTAGACACCGATTTAATGTGTAAATAAATAAGCAAGTTCTTTATATTGATGCATTGTCTTTTTCTCGCCGGTACTAATATAAGTTTTTTTATAATTTTTTTTAATTTCACAACTTACGAGCCTCCAAATTAAAAAGTCTACGGAAAACACTACCAGTATTTAGCTATTGTCTTAAATTGGGAACAGTCGTCGTGTTTGCTACAAGCGACTTTTCAATGTGCTCCTACCACCCAAAATAGTCCTGAAATTTTACAAAAAAATGGCTTTTAAACAGCTGTTGCGTAAATGTTTTGAAGTCAATCCTGCTCGAGAATATCCCTCACGTTCTTCGAGGATGAGAAACAAAAGCCCGTTACGTCTATATGATAACCTCTTCTTTAGTATGGCGGAGTATACCCAAATAATTTCTCAGATTTTTCATCATATGCGCTACATACATGCGTTATGACCCTCACATACTAGAGGAAATGAAAACAATACTTGAAATCACCTAATTTTCCATTCATCTGAGAAGTAAATAAAATATTAAATTACTCAAATGTTCAGAGCTATAATGGTATCGTAAATACGAATAAACATTTATACCTTCGTGTTACGAGAAAAGCTAACCTGGTAGTTATTCAGCAAGCCGTAATGGCAAGGTGAACTCATGTTAGCGGCGGCGGTCATGTTGTGCTCGGCGCAAGAAGAGAAGGCAGGGTTGTCGAAAACAGACGAGGTTGAGTTTAGCGTAGCAGTTGTGTTGTAATGTTCCAGGAACTGTGACACATTCCCTGTAACAACAACAATAATGAAAAAAGGTAAAAACAAATACAGAGGAGTGACAAAATGACTCCGTGTTACACACTAGAAAGCGGGCTTCGTTTCGAGCTGAAGTAATATTTTTCAAGGCTATTCAGTGACTCGTATAGTTGCACTATAGAACATCGGCTCTCAACTTTTTTTTCGTCCCGCATCCGTAAAGAAATTTCATTCGAACTTTGCACCCCCTGAAGTAAAAACGCCAACGAATAGCAATATCCTTTTACTTACACGGGCTTTTCTCGCACCCTCTAGAATACTCGCCCCCAAGGGGTGCAAGCACCCCTGGTAGGGAACCTCTGTACCAGAACAAGCACGCGAGAGAACAGAGCACGATTCTGTCCATTGCATACTAAAAAACGGACTTCGTTTCTGGTTGATATTAGTTTTGTTAAAGCAAAGGACTGACCTGTGGCGCCTCTAACCATGGTGCCGGCCAGGAGGATGGGATGCAACACGTACGACATGAAAGTGATCAGGATGGCCAACAACGTGCCTTTCGGGATCGCAGAACTCGGGTCCTGTAATGCACGTAGTGGCGCTCTTTTATCCGGACATCACAGGTTATTGTTCGCAGAATACCACCCAGAAAAGGAATGACGCAGAATGCGTTTGATAGCAGCCTCTGATTATTTCTGTCACTCCGGTTAATAAAATTGTACAAAATGATAATCACCTTTGAACCTCTCAAAAAATGAAATGGGGGACGTACGAGACTTTGTTCGATCAATGGTTTATCAAATGGATTCGACGGTGACATCATCAAGAGGAGGCAAAATGAAGAAAATTAATGAACATGAAAACTTACTGCAAATTGATAATCACAAACGAAGATTTATTTTCACTAATGATTCACTAAAGAAGTTAGTCACAACCATTGCTGCTAAATCAGCTGCAGTTGTGTAAGGGACCCTCATGCAGGAGGATGTAAAGTCCTCAAGCAAAGTAGGACAGACAGTCTGGCGCACCTGTCCTGGAAGAGGGTCGGGAATCCTATGCACTCCAAAGGTGGCTAAGTCCCCAAGATTTGCCAAGGACAAACCCTTATGCACATCCCCTGGGAAATTCCTCACATAAATTAGCGCTACCGCTGCAATTGTGTTGCTCTGAATTCTCCGTAACCTGCGTCGAATTTGCAAAAAATTGCGTTAACACTGCGATGCGACCCACCAGTGGTTACTGAGGGAATTTTCATAATGCTGCTGACCAACCTGCAGCCACAAACCCAATTTTCACAAACACTCAATTTAAAATAAATGAAGGCATGATCTACGTATTTAGCGTTCGTTACTTTCAAAATAGATCTCAAAAATTGTCTTTAATTTTAGTTGAATAGTTTAACCCATCGCAGTCAACGAGTTATAGACAACGCACTGCACCTAGAAATTTATCAGTAGCTTAGAGTCCGGTGATTGGCACGCAGGAGTGCACCAGACGTTGGATATTCACCTTCAAGTCCCCGGAGAGGTTGGCGCCCGTAGCGAACCCTGTCACTGCAGGAAAAAAGATGGCAAAGTTGGCGATGAAGTTTTTGAAGCCCGCACCACTCGACCATGAATGGTTACTGAACAAGTTCGTGAGCATGACGGTCTCTGTAAATAAAATGGTTGTGTTACGAAACAATTTTGTTAAAAAGAATCGGTAAATTATTTGTACCATGTATGTAATAATAAATGAAATATTTATCGGATGTATGCAATCGTAAATTTGATGGCCGCATCCCAGAAGAGAGATCAGGGGTAAAATTACCGGAACATCTGGGGTTTTACTCTAATGAACTTGCCAAAATTTATACGCGTTAAATTTTCATTAAAAAATTAGGGAGAAATTAGGGGAGATAAAATCGTGATCTTTTAAGCAAAGGGAATGAAACCCATTTGTTTGATTTAACTTATGGTTTGATATCACGGATAACTTGTTAAAACACTCGCTGTAGGATTCAGTACTGTAGCTAAACTGCAGTCACAAAAGTCTCCGTAATTATGGCGTAGCTAGAAAACTACGAAACCATAAATATAGAAAAACCTCTTCGGTGCTGTGACAATGTCGGTCACACGCTCATGGACACTTTTGCGTTCATTATTTGCCTAATATTTAACTAAAGTTGCACGTTCATTATTTGCATAATATTTAACAAAAGTTGCACGTTCAACATTTGCGAAACATTTAACAAAAGTTGCACGTTCAACATTTTTCAAATATTAAACATGTAGTTGGATACTACGATAGAAGAACAAATAAAACCACCAAAATCTTAATGAAAAGTGCAAGAAAATAGACATAAACGACTCACTGTTGAAGCCCACAAATCCCCGCGCCATGTCGACGACACCCATGGGGCCCCAGAACGCGCCGACCACAAAGGACATCTGCGCCGCGACGAGGACGAGCAGCAGCAGCCACTGGCACTGTGGGGGGGAGGGTGTGTCTCGAAAGGCCAGGTCTTGCTCGCTGATATTGACAGGCAGAATCTGCGTCGCACTGCTCTGCATTGCATTGTACAACACGGCATCGCACTGTTTTGTATTTCATCACACTACATCGCACTGAATCACACTGCATCGCGCTACAACTCAATGCATCGCAGTGGATCGCACTACAACGCATTGCATCACTCTATAACGCACTGCATCACACTACAACGCATTGCATCACTCTATAACGCATTGCATCACTCTATAACGCACTGCATCATACTACAACGCATTACATCGCTCTATAACGCATTGCATCACTCTATAACGCACTGCATCACACTACAATGTACTGCATAACACTGCATCGCACTGTATCGCACATCAGCGTGAATGAAGCCGACACCGATGTCCAGACCCTAGAATTACGTATTGACATCGATGCACCATCGCAATAAAATAGCGAGAAAATGAGTGGAGAAATGGTGTATTTGTTAGGTAAGAAATAAATTCGTAAATTCGTAGGTATACGGAAAATACGGTATTCTCAAACCTCACGATATTGCCTTTACTCACACAACTTCACTATAACCTATAAGCTCTGCTCGTATCATGCATGTCTTGTATAGTTTCTTGTCATCGATGTGCTCATGTTCGTTCTTTCGAAGACTAGACTTGATTTCTTCGTAAAATATTTATACTTCAAGACAATAGTTATTGCAGGCAGTGCCACATGGTCATCTGCTCCCAGAGATTTTGAGTGAGGGCTCACCTGATCATCGGTGTTCGCTAAATGTGCCGAACAGTGTTCTTCAGATTGAAATCAGAAATGAGTTTTAATAAAGAATCCGCTTCAAATAAGTGAAACATTTGATTCTTGAAATGCTGTTCCTAATTTAGAAAATTTGAATGAATATACGTCTTTGTTATGACTGAAAAGAAGAATCGTGTATTCTGTAAAGTTCAGAATACAATTTAACAAACATCTTTAAGACCTCTTTCACCATCCCTAGGTTGAGATTGCAGGTTAACCGGTTGTGTAAATAACTTGGCTGTAAGCTAGTCACTTACCTTCACGCGTTAACCGCGTTTCCGCGGTTGTTAACGTCACGTTGTAAGTAGCAAAATTCAGAAATCAACTTCAGTGCTCGAATACATTTTAATCTCTCCTGAGAAATATGTTTTGCGACCCAAATTTCTGCACACAAAACAGTCCCATTCTGTGCGGATGATTCGTTCTCCACGAACGACACATATTCTCCACGAACAACACTAACGTTCTGCACGAACGACACTCATATTCTCCACGAACAACACTAACGTTCTGCACGAACGACACTCATATCCTCCACGAACAACACTAACGTTCTGCACGAACGACACTCATATTCTGCACGAACGACACTCACATTCTGCACGAACGACACTCATATTCTCCACGAACAACACTAACGTTCTGCGCGAACGACACTCATATTCTGGACGAACGACACTCATATTCTCCACGAACAGCACTAAC
>JACJUY010000142.1:166338-229282 GCA_014220935.1 Platorchestia sp. MABIK
GCTGGTTCATACCCGAGTGTTGCAGTGAGTGGCTGGTTCATACCCGAGTGTTGCAGTAAGTGGCTGGTTCATACCCGAGTGTTGCAGTTAGTGGCTGGTTCATACCCGAGTGTTGCAGTTAGTGGCTGGTTCATACCCGAGTGTTGCAGTGAGTGGCAGGTTTATGTCTGGAGTGTTGCAGTGAGTGGCAGGTTTATGCCCCAAATATTGCAAAGAGTGGCAGATTTATGCCCTAAATATTGCTGAGAGTAGCACAGCTAGGTTTTACGCTGCATGTGTCGTAGTGATAGCATGAGTCATCATGACGCGACTGTTGTAGAAAGAGAGGTACAGGATTCATGGAACGAGTATTGCTGTAGATGACAAGAAGACAGCGGGTGAAAATTGCTTCGGTAAATAGCATGAAGATTATGGGCCTAATGTAGTAGAGATTGGATTATAAGCCCATTTTTATCCACCTTGATTCCCACTACCAGAGCATACAACACTTCCCATCGCTCTTCAATTTCTAAATGGCGTCTCTAGGTACTGTCTAGAATGCTTGGACACTTCCTACTTCGCAGTTCACTTCGATAATGCGAAGCTCTGAATTCTGTCGCACCACGCACGGATCATTATACTATCAGCTGGCTGCTCTGAGATGCCTGCAGTTTGGATCACTCTGGCATCAAGGAATCAATCTATCCGTAGATTGCACAAATTAATGATTGTGTCGTGAGTGATTCTTAGAGTAAGCGTACGTATTTTGCATGAGCTCAATAAATAATTTTAAGCGTAATTAACTGATTGTTGACTTCGACAGCGTGTCCTGGGCTAACAAACACTGGCAGTGGCTGAGGCAGCAAAATGAACAAGAC
Organism: Platorchestia sp. MABIK; assembly: GCA_014220935.1. NCBI lineage: Eukaryota > Metazoa > Arthropoda > Malacostraca > Amphipoda > Talitridae > Platorchestia > Platorchestia sp. MABIK. The sequence goes on from JACJUY010000142.1 coordinate 167,196, forward strand.
CTTCTCCTCTATTCCGCATCGTACGACAATAGAACAAAGACTGGTAATTCACAAGTAAATCTTATCAGACCTGAATTTTTTACTGTACTTGCAATTGACTAACTTGGCATCTTTCATTTCCAAATGCTTGCGTGTGCTTGAACGCCCTGATTTCATGTCTAGAACCAAAGGGCGGAGTGGTCCGCGTTCTGGTGATGGCGCAGCGGCGCATCGAAGAGCCCCCGCAATGTCTCCTATGGTTCGACTCCCAACTCGAACCTGTGGCGTCACCTGTGGTCAGAGCTGGTGAGACGAAGTTTGTTACTTTAAATGAAATCTTTATGAACAACTGGTGAGAAAACTTTCGTTTGTTAGGGCAACCAAAAAAATAGAAATGTAGAAACAGTCTTTAGACAAATAGAGCCCAATCGAAATTCAGACTTCTCTGTGTGAAAATCCCTAACGTTGATAATATTTGTGCAAATATTCGTATCTATAAGTGAACTGTAAGTGAACGCCCAGTTTACGATGCACTTTCTTGGAAATGACAGAAGGATCCTACGTAGACGAAGCTTTGTCTTACAACAGTATCCTAAATAAGCACAAGGCAAGCATTGAGGAGGAAGTCAAATTGTCCCTAGTTTTAAGCACATCTGCTTCTTTCATACATTTGAATGAAGAGTGCATCGAAAAGCTGCCTCCAATTTTACGGTGTATGTGTGTGTGTGTGTGTGTGTGTGTGTGAAGCCGTGTGTGAACCTCCTAAGGTCGAACGTACTCGTTTGAGGGCATGAGAAAATACATGAATATCCCTACATACGTAGAATTAATCTTAAATTAATTCTCTTTATCGTACTATAATTGTCAGCAGTAATAAAGAGAGAGAGGAGCGCTGAAAGATATGAATAGAAATCTTTGAAATTCGAAGGCTAGGAAGAGCACGATGCAATGACCAAACACAATACACGGCCGTGATGAGGTTCTTGAGATGCTGTGTTCTCAGAGAATTCCTTCTCGAATACTCAAAGTATGAATGTTGCGTAAATGAGACTGTAGAAAGTTTAGGACGAGTTATTTCGTTAAGTTACTACTACGCTATTCATTTTGGAGAACCGCTATATTGTAGTTAGTAATGGTTCTTGTACTATTCCATAGCGCTGAAATACACCATAGCTAAACGCGTTGCGAAAAAATCAAGATAAAATGGCATTAATACATCACTTGCATGTAAAAAGTTCGACTATTAGTCCCCGTGGTTTACTATCTCGCAGAATACATGGATTATCACAAACCTCAACTGCTGCCTTACCTGCTCACGTGCCGAGTGGGTGCGGCCTGGCACAACCAGACGGAGCCCAAACTTCTGCTGCCCCCAGTGGGAGTCTCCCTGGTGGACAGGTCCTGTACGACAGCCACCAATTTACTGAAGGTAAACCAAGAAAAGTTTGCTTGCTTTTCCCTGTCCTGCTAATCCTTTTGCAGGATCTTTTTGACCGCATTTATTGGTAAAACTGAAGTTCAATATTCAACTCAAATTTATAGTCAATTGTAATAAGCAACTTTTAAAGTAGCAATAATTAACTGGATCATGCCCTCATTTAGCTTTAAGTATTTATGAAAATACTTAACTAAATACTCAAATATTTATGAAAATTGAGTTTGCAACTACTGGTCGGTCGGCAGCATTATGAAAATCCCCTCCGTGGCCACCGGTGGCGCACGTTGCAGTCTAAGTGTAAAGCGTACAAAATCCGGATGTCAAAGATAACCAACAATTGTATTTGAAAGTTCCATTAATTGAATATTATCATACAAATTAAACAGAGTATCCGAATCCATCCAAAAAGTATACGTCCAAACAGTACAAGAAAATACGGTTAATTTAACTTTCTGGAGAATAAGATAGGAACTGAACGGATTTACACGGGATAGTCCAAAAGTATTACGCAACTGGCGGACGTATGTTTCCGGGTTAAAGCTGCTCAGAATTAAGGGTAGCAGTACGATGGTTTTGATGCTTACGTTGCAGGTTGAGATTGCGAAGATTGAGATTGAGATTGGTTTGCTGGAGAAGTGATGACGCAGAAGCTATACTTGAAACTGAGCTCTGTATGAGGTTGACTGGGAGGCTGATTTATGCCCTGTCCAATTACAGCGACGAAGTGGTGACGCAGAACCCGTCGGAACTGTTAACTTTTTATGTAAAGATCTTGATGAAAACTCCAAAGTAGAAGAAATGGCTGGCCCAAAATAGTCAACGAGTACAATAAAAAAATAATGAACTCTGTAAAAGCTCGATATTAGATTAGCAAGAAAAAGTACTAAATAGAGTTGGAACTGTTCTTCCAGATTGTTTTCCTAAGGATAATTATCAGAAAAGCTCAGGGTAGGGAGGTTTCCAAATGCCGTATAACAACACGTATTCTTTGAATAAGAAACACTCAAACCCGCTGAGAGTATGTTGAAAACACCCGTAAAAATACATTTTTAAACTAGGACGACTGCACGGAAGATTATCCAAATCATTGATTGCAGCCGTCAGAGGACGCAGCGGCCGATTCACTTCATTACACGAGTTTTTGATATGCATCAGTAGAAATCTACGCCTTCAAGCGTCAAATTCCGTGTCTTTGTTTATTAAAATGAATGTTTTATGTTTGTAATGCATTTCCTGTTTATTAATAACGACTTTCATTTGATTCTACATTACCCTAGATTTAGGGAAATGATTTTTGTGTAAACTTAAATAACGAACGTCAATTTACATCTCAGCAACAAACGACTGGTCTCAAAGATACAAAGTCATTGAGGTGCAGAGTCTCCGTACCTGAGTCTTGCTTTGATTATTACGGTGAGCTCTGGCTTCTGGTACGGCGACGAAATAAAGAGTGACTCAATGCTTTTAATTCCACAGGTGAACGGTGCGCACAACGATAATCCAAGCGCCCCTGAATATTCACGTCCGAGGTGAGAATTTTGATGAACTGTCGTCTTCTGCTAACGTGACCTCGTGTTCATGACGGAGCCGAGAGTGCCACGGACGATGAATACCAATCTATTACTGTATTAACAGCGATAAAATTGATATTGATATAGGATATTTCCAACGCAAAGAATCAATGCATGCTATTTGACGCGTATATACTCTATAGAGTTTACTCTTTAACGCGTGTATACTCTATATAACATAGCGTTTTAGAGCTCGCCTAACGTCACTGTTTTCCAACACTTCAGGTGTCAGCGAGCTGCCTGAGTTAGGTGAAAAGGGATTTTCTGTTCGTTGTGCTTCAGTGATTTGTTTTCTTCTACAATCTTCGTCAACTTCAACACCTGATGACTCGTCTTGCTGAAAATACAACGGGCAGTACCAAAATTTTTCTATAAATTTGTTACAGAGAATGTCAGCGACATCGTAGCTACTTGTTTCTGTTAAGTGATGCCAATCTATTACATATTTCTGTTCTATCTCATGTACTCGTGTCTGCATGTCATTGTAGGCAATACCAAGAGAACTAGAAACCTATTAGATTTTTTCTCATTCTTAGACTGTTACTTGATTTTTCTGATAATTCTATCGGAAAATAAAATACTAGCTCATTTTTACGTTATTTGAGTTTTTTATTTCTATTCCAAAATCTTTTCTTAATTTTTCCTTTTTATTTAATTTCTCTAACTGCACTGAGCAATACACTCGTCAGTTCGACGCAGCAGGTGACCAGTATTGAACAGTTAGTATTGAACTTTTAAGCATATGTAAATAGATATTTCTAAATACAAGCCTTAAAATTCATTCCTGAGTGTATGTTTGTTTGTTATAAGCTTGCGTGTTCTGCTGTGTTTTCATAAATTACTTTTGGCCATCTTTTTCTCAATTTCTGAAAACATTTAGGGCGTTATTTTACTCTGTCATATATGATGGAATGTTTCATGTCTTTTCTTTTTTCTAACTTGTATCGAAGATCCTCTGAAGCATTTTCCAGTAGTATTTAAAGTATTTATAAGCTTTCAGTCTTCTTACCTTGGGTAAAATATCCAAGAGAATTTATTTCCATTGTTTATCTCAATAACGTAATTAACCTCTGATACGGCTATTGTCCCCCTCTTATAGTTTGTCTCTCAATTAAATACTTTTGTGTTTAGAAATCTTTAAAATCCAGTTTGTTTGTAAAACATTTCATGCATCAACTTTTTTTAAATGATCTTTTTTCTTGTTCTTTCTTTATTCTTTCTTTCTTTTTTCGTGTAGAGCATTCGGCTTGTAGGTGACAAAATTAGCGATTTATAGCATAAGAGAAGCAAACTAAGTATTTCTATACGCACCGTTGTTTAAAAATTTATACACAGTATTTTCCTCTTGAAAATAAAATGGGTTTAACATTTTTTGGAAGTGCAGCAACTTCACAGTTGGTCCCATAACCCCAGACTTAATTTCCCTGTAGTTTTCTTCGTTAACGCTCCGCCGCCGGCACGCGCTTTTCTCTGCTACGAGGGTGGCCGCTTCCTCGACCGTATCGGAGACGTGGTGTTGCGCCGGGTCGCTGGGGGCTTTATCCGGGGACGTACCGCTCCTCCGCCGCGCCGCATAACAACCGGCGGGCAGTTGGCCTCCTGCGTGTCCGTTCTGCAGACAGCTTTGGTGGCCCAAGACAGTTAATTCTCCTGGTTAACGCTGCAAGACCCGAACTACCGCTTGAAAACTTTTGTATCCGCTTTGGTGGACGTGTCCCGTTCAAGCTCTATAAAGACCGTTGCCTAGACGGTGGAAAGGACACTTCTGGCATTTCGGGGATTTTACCTTTTTAAACTTTTAAGAAAGATTGCTTTAAGCAATCTGACATTTAATAAATTCCTTACCATTGGAAGAACCTTGCTTCCTAATAGTTTTTAATGCTTGCTTTGTTGCCTGTCTCTTGAGACGAGCAGGCTGTTAGTTTCTTTTAATATTGTTCTCCTAAGCTTTGAAAGGTGAGGGAGTCCTGAATAAATTTATTTTCCTTGTTCCTTCTTTTATTTCGTCTTTGCTAGATTGTGTGGACGGAAATACTCCACAATTTCTTACACAAATAATGCTGATCCAAATGAGTTCACAGCACTTAGAAGCATAAAGATGGAATTGTTGAACAAATTTAAGCAAAACATTAACAACACAATTGGAGTAATTCGTGAAATTAACTACCTAAATAATGCTGTCTTAGTGTACTCACGAGCCTCAGAAACAGGAAATTGCTCTGCCAGGCAAACAATAACATTATACGACATGGATAAAAAAATAAAATACATAATGTCGAGTAAAGTTAATTAACAGGTAAGATTAATTGCATAGCTTTTAAAATGTCCTAATGTGAAGGTCCTTAGTTGATAAACATATACGGGTGTCATAACAGCCACGTCAATGCTTGCACAAAAAACTGAGAGACAAACATAAAAATATCTTCCTATGGCAAGTTATTTTGGGTTTGGTAATGTTTTAAATGAATATGATAGAAGACAAAGAGCGGCAACGGGAATAAGAAGTCCAGCATTTGAATAATCTCCAAGCTCCGTTTTTGTTCACAGCGCATTCGCCGTTCTAAACATGCGAGCGTTGACAAGTGGAACACGAAATTCAGCGCTCTCTCTTTGGGATTAGCTCGCTGTACATCATGGGAAGGTCGAGTCTCCGGCCTCTCATCAACTACAGAAGAAAGAAAAGATGTTTTTTTGAAAAAAAGTTGACACATGAGAGTCATGATAACATTTTGGCTCTTACAAATTTCTTAGTATAAGACGTCCATAGACAAACGTACCATACGAGACGTACTAATAGACAAACTTTACGTGGTCTTCTAATAGACAAAATATACGTGATCTACTAAAAGACAAAACATACGAGGTGTACTTTTAAACAAATTATCCGAGGCGTACTAATAGACAAACTATCCGAGACGAACTAATAGACAAACCATTCGTGGCGTGCTAATAGATTAACCCTGTCAAGGGCTAATTAAATAAAAATTATCATCTCATGGATATTTTACACTCCATGAGAGAAGAGACGTTTGGTGGAACCAATTTTTCAAAGAATTATCTCCATTAGCATACTTAAGGTGAGGGATTCGGTAATGTCTTTTTGTTGAGAATAGTCAATAAACGGGGTGATTGGCGCTCTGATAATTCCCTAAGCGGGCCATTGTCAAACTGCCGCAAAGAACACGCTTTAGAACTCACAACAAATTCATGTTTCCTTTACAATTTTTTGACGGTATCATAAGAAAGTGATGTGTTAGGTAACTTGACGAGTTGACAGTTAATAAAAAAACGGTATTTATAGCCAAAAATGCAAGTCGATGGCTTAGTAATTTTGCAGTAGCTGCTGCCCATATGTGCATAAATATTAGCACACAAATTTCCTATCGCATACGCACACTACACAAAATTTGTCTCAAAAACCTAGATATGTAAGGTAATGAGCTCAAGAAATTTGTAACTACTTCAGTATTTACTTAGGCATTCAATTATGTATTATGTACAGTTAATATTCATTACCTCTCGCAAATTTTCTATATGATTTTTTTACTACTACTCGAGAGTTTATTTATCCCTGTTTTCCCTGAACACTTACAAAGGAATCTTCACAAGTTGGATATTTGATGGCTTGAGCTAGCTCAAGGTGATGAGCTGGCTTGTACATTTCAGTTAAAGTGCAATCTACTTTTCTAAGCTACTCATCAGTCAGCTAATAGTGGGGTGCATTTCACGTTTATGCTGACTAGATTCTTTAATACGAGTTGAGAGCATTTTATAGGCAATAAAGAACATGACTCTCATTCACATTAATCTTTCAATTTACTGCTTTAGTTCAAAAGAGTTTGTTTCAAAATTCCGTTTGAAACGATTCAATTATTAGTTATTTCTTAATGAATATTTAAAATGAACTTTGCATTTAAATAACCAACACCGTTCAAAATTTACTTGTACTTACCGCGCCCTCAAAAGTGACGCGAAAGAAAAAAATTGTCCTCGAAAATATAAACAATATCTCCTTCAGCTGATGTTAATAATTGGGGTAGTATTGTGATAATAAGCACCGATCGTATACCGTTGACGAAAACTAGGCAAAAAAGAAAAAACCTCGAAACTCGATACTCTAAACTTATTACGTTGTATTATTTTTAACAAATGTCCTTAGTATTTAATGACTAATGTGATCTGTTAATGATTGAATAAAAGATGAAGAAAAAACGTGAAAATATAACGCTATGATTAGTTCTAGTTAAGGCTTGTAAGTAATGGTCTCTAAAAGAATTGAAAGCAGTGAGATGATGATGAAGAGCTCTTTCAATGCAGTAACCAATTTTCTGCAATAATGAACAATTATTTTAACAGGATATTGATGAAAGATAAATCATTGTGCCTATAAAATGTGTAGTTAAGGAAACAGTCACGGTTCAAAAAAAAGTCTTGTCATATCTGGATGAATTTTTCTGAATCCACTTCAGGTGTGAAATGATTCAACGATTATTTTATGATTGAAATGTTTTTTTGCATCTGCTTCAAAAATTTTTTTTAAAAAACTGTCAAAATTGGGATCCAAGGAAAGTTTTTTTGTCTTGCAGTTTTAAAGCCACAGAACCGGCAATTCGTTTTTAGATAGTTTATTGACTTTTCTAACGATAAGGGCGATTGAATTTCTATAATTTAACTTTCTAAATTTTAGTGATTTTTTGAAAAAATTTGACTTGCTTTTCTCGTTTCTCTTCTTTTTACGTCGCATAATTTTCAAAATAACAAATATTTAAAAAATTGAAATGCTCATATCGATAGAATATGCTAAACCCTACCAAATGATATGTTTTCCATTCTTGTACTCCAAAAATTGCGAATGAAGAATCATTTTAAAATTGAATATTAGATGTGTTAAGGACAGCTGTTTTTCTAAAATAAAATTTGTATTTTTCCCCTAATTTCATCACTAAGTCATTTTTTACGTATAAACTTTAGAGATTTATAGCCTTTTTTAATCCTTATTGGTTGATATAATTGCCATTCCTGTACTTTCAAAACTGTGGGAAAAGATCCATATCAAAAACATTAAATGCAAATTTCAGAACAACTGTTATTTTCAAAATGTGTTTTTTTCATTTTTAAATTAAATTTATTTGTTTCAACTATAGTGCTGTGTAGCTCTTTTTAAGCTTTTTTGATTGATAAATTTGTTATTCCTGTACCTTCAAAACTATGGTAGGATTAGATGTTTACACAACAAGCTAATTAGCTGAAGACTCAGAGCAGCCAAACTCAAAACAAACACTAGTTTCATCATCATAATTTATCACTGAGTGTTAGAATGTCAAAAGCATTTCAATCAAGGCCATTGATAAACTCTCTTGGTATTCGTGTAAAGGAACGCCCATAACTGACTTGTAATCTAGGGAGGTGGGGGAGATCACCCATCCATAGGCGTGCGCTAAGGTTACAAACCAATGCACGTTTATGGGGGCCAATTAGATCGTTGGATGCGCAAGAAAATTCTCTGTAAGATGAATTTAGAAACCAAAAATCTGTAATCCTTCTAATTTCTACCGTTACCATCTCCTTAAGTATTTGATAAGTTAACTATTCTTTATGCTTACAAGCAAACATTACTGTGACACTTGTTTCAATCAGACCAATCCTATCGCACTGCTGAATGAATTTATAAAGTTCAAGTCTGGATAATACTAGAGGAAAATATTTATGAGAGTGAAAAGGTTACACATTTTTCTTTGAATACAAAATTCTAACTATTAGTCATTTGTCATCAGTCCTATGCTTTTAACCCATAACACAATGTTATGTAGGCACATGTAGGAAATTCATGTGAATGTAAGGCCTATATCTTCCAAAGCATTTTGCATCATCTTCTACATATTTTTCTTTGTATCTGTTAATTGAGGACTTGAACTTGAAGTTGAGGGCTGACACCATTGGGGCCTTTGTAACGGCCTACAATTCCCTCTGCAATACTCACAATATTTGTGTACCAGACTTGTCCAACAACTACTCAGGATCCACCGATCCTTGTCAGAAGCTGCTCTTGGACGGTATCACTGGGATAATCAGTATGTCAAAACACCATCCCAAGGCATGGTGGGTTAAAATGAAAAATATGAAAAGTCCTTTTATGATGTTTATATTTTTAGTAAAGAAAAAGGCCCTTTGATATGTTTTCACTTAACACTGATTGAACCTATAGTAGAAATAACTGAGGTCAATGGATTTTCTATGTGAGCGTAATGTATTTTAATGCGCTCAAGGAAATTAAAAATTTTTGTTCCTAAGAGTCACTAAGTAAACACATTTTAAAACGTTTTACACAAATGACATTCTGCTTGCTGATGTGTAATTTTTGAATTGTTGAATTTTGAAGTTGTATGAACGTCGTATATAAAAGTGAAGGAACAGACATGTAAATATGCTGTAATACGGTATTGACATAACACTGGGAAGATTAGATTAGATAATGTTAGGTTAGTTGAATAAACTTATCTAAAATAACACAAATCAATCCAAAATAGCTTACCTTAACTTACCCAAACCGACGTTGTTCTTTTTTTGCCTAAAAGTGGGTACGTCCCGCCAAAAAAGTAGACATGACCCAACAATGAGGCGGCTAAGCAACCGACTATATAATGTTATTCCTATTTAAATGAAATTATTGTTATATCTCAAAAATAACGCATCAGCAAGCAGAATATCATTCGTGTAAAACGTTTTTAAATGTATTCCTTTAGTGATTCTTTGAAACAGAATTTTTAATTTCTATGAGCCCATGTAACTGCATATTTTCCCAAGTTAATGAGGTTAGAAAGAAGCTTTTTTTATGAAAATAAAAAGGACTTAATTTGGATGTAATGTACATTGTTGGCTAAAAATTTGGAGGTACCTACGGCTGAGTTAGTGTAATAAGTTAAACCTACTGAAATGTTCTAATGAAACCCTTGTACCATAATAGTCTGAAAATGTTTGTCCCTTAGATTTGATAAGAAGCTCTCATGCTGCCACAGAATTGAAAGTTACATTCCCACTTCATTGATAAGTAAAGATTATGCTAGTATTAGTAACATTGTTGTGGTCATACTGAAAATTAAAAATATGATGCATCCAGAGAGTAAGTTTTCTAGATGGTTAACAGAGAGCAGGTCATTTATTTGAAAATGCTTGTACCCCTAGTTCAAAATTTTCTTGAATCTTTGAAAACAATTTTTTTTCATCTTATTAGTTACCACATGCTTTGCATATTATGCATACAAAGTTGGGCCAAAGTCATTGGTATCATTTCAGAACAATAGACTATTAAATTTTTGAAATTTCGATGCTTGTTTAATGGTAGTGACATCAAAATAGACAACTTTTCTTCCATACACTTTCCTTCGCAAATGAGTATTTAACGAGTTATAGCGGTAACATAATTTCAGTTTTCCTTGACTGTTTTCCTCTTTCAAATAGCAAACAGTTAGAAAAAGTGGTTTATTTTGATGTCATTACCTTATCCCTCAGGAGGATACAACTATTGTATCTATAGGAATTAGCACTCCCAGGGGGAAAATGTGTGAGGGCCCAAACTGAGAGTTAGGTAAGTCTTCTTTTTGTTAAAATAAAATGTTTTTTGTTATGTTAAGGATTACCTTTTTTGGTGACTGCTGTCCAATTTTTCAGCACCTACTACTTTCTTCTTCAACTTTGATCTTGTTTCATGAACTTCTTTCTCAACTTACTCTTTCTATGCCCCTTCTGCATAGATTCTGCATTCTCTCGTCTCAATGCTAAATGATGCCTTTCTCCTTCTTCTCTTTGATGCTCTTTTTTTTTGTAGCAGTTAGGGAGGCTTAAACTTACCTATAATCTAATCTGTCATGGCCTTAATATAAATAATAAAAATTTGAAAATTGACTAGTTTGTTGTTCTGAAAATTTGCCAAGTTCTTAATTGCTATGTAAATTATCATAATGCTGATAAGCCTCTTCTTACCCAACATTGATGAGAGTTTTTTGGTGTTGATGATTATTTTGAGACTGGCTGGAAAGACATTTATAAATTTTACTTCATCCTAATGCCTAAAAGCGTTGTAAACTGTCTGCCTATAATAATGGAAGGATTTAGCAACAAGAGCTGGGCTTAGCCTGTATAACAAAGTGTACAGATAAATCAATGTTTGGACTACTTCATTTTGTGATGTTTATGATATAAGTTAGAAATGTTAATTGATGGCTTTGTAGATGACTATGCTGAACTGTCGCACTTCAGTGTTGCCAACTTTTAGATAAGTCAGAATTGCCAGCATTTTTTAAACTTGTGCAAATTTATCTGAATAATATTGGAGTTCATAGATGAAGTATTTGAGAAGTTGCTCTGCTGTTAAGCGTAGGAACATTGTCTTGCCTCTTAGTTCTGTCGCAGTTGAAATCCTGTAGAAGTGCCAACTGTTTTATAACCTCAATTTATGAGTACATTATAGTTGTAGGTGCACTATTCTTTACAGAATTATTATTTTTCTGATTCAATTAGATATTCAAAACAAGAGGAGTGACACTTAAATATCAGACTAATTGGGAAAGTACAACAAATTAACATTTGAAATACTGAGCAATTATAATGACATAAATCTTGCCATTAAAATCTGGTTCTTGTATAGCTGATAACATTAAGTGTTGTTCACAAAGGAAAATTTTTGAGAAGGTTGACCAAGAAGATATTTTAGTGTTGAATGAATGAATGCCAGGGAATAATAGAGTAGTGATAGGACAAGTGTAATTGCTTTGTCAAGGAGAGGGATTATTCATTTACCTTTCCTTAGTTGTTAAAAATTAATGAATTGTAGTGTTGCAATCTGAACCAAGAGGGTGATGGTTATGTTCACATCCTGCACTCCTGGTGTATTCTAATGAGTAATTCTTTCTCCTCCTCTGTGGGTCTCTATTTTGGTCATTGAAACCCAACACATAGTTGTAATTCCTTCCAGACACTAAAAATGTCTCTATAAAATGATTTTACAGTCCTGATTGATGCTCAAATAATGACTAATATAGAACTTTATGAAAAGATATACATTTCTCTCATAGTAATATTCCTTATATTGCTCCTAAACTTCCTTTTTCCATTTCCAAAGTGCTCTGGCTTTCAAAGCTTGTGAATGTGGTAAGACAATGTAGATATTGACCCATGGTCAGATATTTTTTCAGAATAAGTTGCACCTTTTTGTTCAACAGTTTTTTTATTTACTTTGAAAAAAATTGAAAATTTGCAGTTAAAATTTATCATCAAATAAAAGTTCTCCAAATCTTTTCAAATTTTAATTTTGAAAGAAAGAAGAGTTTAAAGTTTCATAGAGTATAAAACTATCAGTGGGATACAATTTTGTGGGATACAACTGTCATGTCTTTGGGAATAAGCACTCCCAGGGGAAAAATTGAGGCCCCTCTTTTTGTTGAAATAGAATAAGTTTTTTGTTCTCTTATGGACCATCATTTTTTAATTCACTTCTGTCCTGTTTTTACGCACATACTCCTTTCCTGTTAAACTTTTATCTTATTTCCCAACTTTCCCAACTTATTTCTCAATTAAACTTTCCCAGCTTACTCTTTCTATGCACCTTGTGCATAGATTTTGTTATGGTTAGGGATGCTTGAACTAACGTGCCTAATCTAATCTTATTTATAAAATATATCATACTGAATCCAATAGCAATACCTATTTTTATCTAGGTTGTAAGCACTAGGACAAGTAGTAGTTTGAAATTCCTCATTATTTCCCAATCCAGGAGTTTTCAATTTTTGTTTTTGTATGGTAAAATCATAAAATTGTTGTAGATAAGCCTCCCTTTTGTTGGTTTAAAAAAATATGCTATTGGACCAAGTTTCAAAGCTTTAAATCCCATAGGATTAAAAATAATTTAGGAGTGGTTTTCCTTTAAAGTTTAGGTGTTTAATCATCCTTTCTTGTACAACTTATGGCGTGAATTCTCTGCTGATTGTTTAATTATACAAACATTGCTTCACTTTGTTTTGATAACTTAAGTTTTGATAACTTAAGTTTTGTGATTTCTCTTTGGCAGATATTCAGCTAGGTATTAAGAATGAAATTAACATGACATATTTTCTATAGAATTCATCATTATTTTTTCATTAGAAGTTTAGCGAGTAATGGAGATGATTACGTATGTTAGTGTCCTTGCTGTCTCTGCAGTGTTCATCTTTACACTTGCATCTTCTTCACAAGGTAATGTGGCATTCTGGATCTACTGTAATTGCTTTCTCTTTCTTTACATGGATTTCTTTTTGCCTGAATAGTCTCTTTTGCTGCCATGATTTTATTCCCAATTATTTTGATAATGAAATTAATGAACAATGAAAGATGTTCTAGCTATATTTTTATGTCATTAATGACATGGCTTTTTGGTAATCATGGGAAAATTTTGTGACATTGAACTGAGAAACTTATGTGTTTCCTGGCCGCAGGAAGATTTCAATATTTGGAATACTATTTTCATTCTGAATAAAAGTCATTTGTTATGGCCTTTATGCCTGGTAAAGTTTGTTTTTCCATTATGCTTATGGAACACTACCATTTAAGTCTCAAAATGATTATTTGTCAAGTAGTGCTTTTATTTTAACTGTTTCAAGGTTGCCAGGCCAAATGTGTCAAGTCAATTTTGTGAAAGCTGACTCAAAAGGATTAATTTTTACTAGCTTTATTTTTTTGGCTGATTAGTTAGCTTAAGTAGATTCTATGGAATTATTGAGTTGTGTGTGCCAACTGAGTGATTCCGCAAAATTATTGAGTTGTGTGTTGACAGAGTTGAGTTTGCTGATGGAGGAGCCAGAAAACCAGACTGTGATTTTGGGGGACTCTGCTGTGCTGAGGTGTCGTGCTGCCCTGCTGGATGGAGCCTCGCCCATCATTCTGTGGCATGCTCGCAAGACGGGCAGAGTTGAGTCAGGTAACTGACTACGTCTCCAACCTGCTTTGTTGTGTTTTTTCATTTGACGTGTGATATACTTTTATAAGTATTTACATGATACTTTGGGAAGGTTTACAGAATGATAAGTTTAGAAGATAAGTTTAGATAAGTTTCTACAGAATGATAAGTTTAGAAGTTTGATCTCTTTGTGGTTTCATTCAACCATTTTTTCTTCAAGGGCTTAGCAAAATTTTCTTCAAAATAAAAATTATGATGCTATGATCAGCCTCAGAGTTTTGTACCTTTCACTGGCTGTACCAGGTCACACACATTAAACTCGTGTACTAAGTATGGCACGTAGTGAAAAGTAAGCGTTTGCTTCTGGTTTAGCTCTGTGTTCAAATGATATGTCCTGTGCCTCATGAAATGGACAAAAAGGGGGAACCCCTGTCCGATTGTCCAAAGCATCCAACAGATACTTATTCGGTACTAATGCATATTTCTGGTGGAAGAAATCAAGCACAACACAGAAAAAAGGGCTAAAATTGGGAGCAATGCGATACAGGTGCTGAAACTGTCGTCAACAAGGCGACTGCCCACCATCTAGCGATCAGTTTTGAAATTAACGGACTTTGTTCGTAGAATGCAAAATCTATTAAAACAGGGTCTGTAAAATTGAGCTGTGGGTGTTTTGTAATCCTTCTTTAGTTCGTCAATTTGCAGATGCTTGATTTGTTGCTGAATTTTTTTTCAACTTTTATTTTGTTTCATAAACCTATTTTCAAACTTGCTGTTTCTATGTGCAGGAGATCATGTGTGGGTATAGTGTCTTACTTCTTCCTCTCTTTCAAACACTTTTGTTGTGGTAAGGGGAGCTTAAACTAAGTTATCTAATCTAAAGTGGTGAGGTCCTAACCTGAAGATTTGAAGATAAGGTAGGCCTTTCTTTTGTTGAAACAGAATAGGAGTTTTACTTTGTTATAGATCTTTATTTTTGGGTTCACTGCCATGCTTTGATTCAGGATCTTTTACTATTTTCTTCAAATTTTCTTTTTTTCAAAACTGTCTTTCAGTTGCAGTTTTTATGGACTGATTGTGAAGACCCACCTTGTGCATGGGTTCCCTATTACCTTAAATAAATACTACATGGTACTTTCTTCCTTTCTTGAGAACACCCTTGCGGTGGTAGAAGGCTTGAAGCTAACACACAATCTAATTATAATCTAACTTGATTTGTAACAGTGAACCGATGTTGAAAATCCGGCATATTTGACAGTTGTGGCCTCTGTCATTAGGAGAGTTTGCAGTTGTGCCAGTAGTGTTGGAGATCTGTTACTGTTCTGTGTTCTGGCATATTGGCTGTGTCAAGCAGCACTTGAGTTGCTGAGTGCCCTCAGGTAAATATGCAGAGCCTGACTTTTATACCCACGTTCAACCACTAATGTGCGGATTAACACAATCATAGCATTGATATTGAATGAATAATTTGTCAAACCATACCACTGGGTGAATGAGGCTGTTTCTATTCTGCCGATTGTGACTGAGATCATTTATTGTCCCTGTCTGTAGCAAATCGTTACTCAAAATTAGTGTTAAGAATTTTATGCTTTCTATGTTATATTTACTGGTGCTCCATATTTAATTTAGTTAATAAGAACCTTTGTGATGTTGCCTAAATAGCAATTTCTTCTCCCCTATGTTGTGCTTATTTGTGAATGTTAGATTTACAAGTTGCTCCCTATCTCTCGTGCGCCTCGTGAGACACTTAATTCTGTAGAACCTAATTGGTGACTACGGCGGTCGTAAAGTTGGTATAATAATTCAAATAAAGCACTAGGTATAATTGCCTTACATTGTCATGTACATCACCTTTGTACTCCAATGCAAACGCCTTATTTTCACTTATGTATTGCTCCCCCCATGCACAGGCTTCTCTACCTCATTAATTCTGATGTGCGCATCTTCATTAGGAAGGGTATGTTCCCATATGTTTAAAAAAAATGATTTTCTACCTAAATGACATTCTCATACTCCTATTTTTGTGTATGAAAGGATTGAATTATTGTTACACCAAAGTCTCATGACTCATGAAAAACAGCATTCAAATGCATAATTATATTATGCCCGAATTATTATTACTATTGTACTATTATTATTACGATTGTTATATTACTGTTATATTATTTGTGGATGAAAAATGTTCATAAAAATTTATTTTGCCTTTTAAAAGCATAAAACTTTTTCCATATTTCAACATGTTTCCTCTTACAACGAGTGTTCATTCATTTAGTTGCACTCCGGGTTTTTGTGTCAGTTGTTGTGTTGATGGAACAGAGAAGGGAGTGCGCCTTAGTCTTCAGCAAAAATAGAAATCTCTGTCATGTGGGAGCAGAGGAGGGAGTGTGTCAGGTAGCGAGACACACACAATAGCCTCCGTCAGACAGCAGCAGTTGACATGTGCTACCTGCAGGTGCCAGGAAGGACGGCGTACACGTGACAGACGCAGGGCTCGTGTGGCCAGAGGTGCGCAAGCAGCACGAGGACTGGTACAGGTGCAGCGCGCAGACCCTGGCTGCCAGCACCCACTCTCGTTGGGCGTACCTCAGGGTGCTGGGTGAGTGGTGCTAGATGCTGCTAGTGCTAGGTGCTGGGTGAGTAGGTGAGTGTATCTGTAGGTGCTTGTGAATTAGGGTGCAAAGAAGTGCTGGGTGCAACAGGGATATCTTAGGGTTCTGGGAGGATATCGAGAGACATTTAACGTTTTATTACATGTATGTGTTGTTGCAGTGCCGGTGTGTGTCAGGCTTGCATGAGTTGGATGTTGTTCATAGTGGGGGCATTGATTACAAAGTTAGTTTGGATGTGAAGTTTGATTCATCTTACAAGACCATACCTGAGTATTTGTAGACTTTTACTGAATATTTTTTACCCAGTCCACTAATTTGGAAGGTTTTCAGAAGAAAATTGCATCCTTTTATTATCAATACATTGCTTCTCACTTCAAAGAAGTGCGCTGAAAAGTTTTGTCGTCAGCGCATTTTGAGGGATTAGCGCTCCTAGGGGTCATGTAGGATTCTGAGTGCCTCCAAAGCTGCTGATAGTGTCTGTCTTCGTTATTATACGTAAGGGAACCAGTGCTCCTTTGTGGTAATCCTAGCTTCCCATCGTAGAATCTGCAACACTTGATGCAAAAGTCTTTTGTGGGTTCTGATTTGTTGTTAGATTGACCTTAATTTTCTTATTTTACTTTGGAAAGATCTGCACATCATGCAACTGACATCCATTCTCATTGTTTTTGTCTTCAAGTCTTTCTTGTTGAAATGGAATAGGATAAAGTTTTGTCCCGGCCAATTTTTTCTTTTGGTTCACTGTTGTGCTGTTTTTCAGTGCCTACTACATTCTACTCCAACTTTTATCTTGTGTCATAAACTTATTTCTTAACTCACTGGTTCTCTGCGCAGGGTTTCTTGTTTGGGGATGCACCTTGTGCGCAGGTTCCCCGTTCTCTGAACTCCATACTAAATGAAATGGTTGTCCTTCCTCGTTTTGGAACACCTTTGTTGTGGTTAGGGAAGCTCAAACTAACCTATCTAATTCAATCTAAAATACTTCGATCATATGAGTCTATATTCTTCATAAAATATAATCTGAAATACTTTGATAATTTGCATCCATATTCTTCATAAAGAGACAAGAAATACAAAAACGTATCATGAGTCTTTTGCACGAGTTAGACTGCTGCTGTTGTGTGCAGCCAAAGCGCGCATCACAGACTACCCTGTGGGTGTGCGAGCTAACGAGAGCTCCAAGTTGACCCTGCAGTGCGTGGCCTTCGGAGATCCTTTGCCGGACATCACCTGGAACAGAGCCAAGAAAAAGGTGTGGGGCATCTTCCGGTATTTCCATTCATATCTGTGTTTAATGCGTGCTGCACGCAGTGAGATCTACCAGGATCAATAATTTCTTCCACTCAATCTGCTTTGTTGGATGTGTTGAAATTTATATTTTGAAGTGCTATGTGTTCCAAGTGTGAAGTTTATTTTCGGTGAGCCTTTGTGTTTTTGAGCAAATAGAATGAGTAACCATTCTCAAGGAGCTCTCCTTGCGGGATGGGTTGACTTCTTGAGCTGTGTTAGAGGAAGTTCAAGTGCATCTAACTGCTGCTAGCGTGTGCATGGCCTTCAGGTGGGAGGACCTCGTTATAAGAGTAGCGTTTGGACATGTGATTGTCAACTTCAACAACGTATGTAAAAACACAGAACATCAATTGAATTAAACTCTCATGAAAACTGATTCAATTGGGAATTAAATGTGTAAAATTGTGAAAAAGACGAAATTAATTGTGCATATAAAAAATGTGTGAATACAAATCCTGAACTTGTTGCACAAGAAATGCCGGTGCGTTTCATCTTTGATGAATGAAGAGTGATTCTAAGGTGCAGAATTTAAAATTTTACGATTTCTTAGAAATATAGAGAGACCACTTTATAGCTTGAAAACCACTTAAATAAGAGTTTACATAAGAGCTTTGGCTCTTATATAATATATTGGAGCTTTGGCTCTTATATAATATATTGGAGCTTTGGCTCTTATATAATATATTGGAGCTTTGGCTCTTATATAATATATTGGAGCTTTGGCTCTTATATAATATATTGGAGCATTGGCTTTTTTTTTGAGATATTGGAGCTTTGGCTCTTATGTAAACAGCAGTTAATTTTTTGCCCATATGGCGTCCATTACGGCTTGGTCATGCGTTTCGGAAACTTGCTGTATTCCTCCTTATCTAGAACTCCTACTGATTGCACAAGTCTATCGAATTTTAGTTTTGTACAATTTCTACTTACTCTCTGTGGTGTAGGAGGCCAATGTCTCATTTCAGTGAGAAAGCGTTAGTCATCTTTTGTTTCAGTATTTCACCACACTTTCATTGCATTCGAAATTAGCTCTACCTGCGCCTCATAGTAGAAAATATATCAGAGTGATGTATATAAGCTAAGTTAGACAATATTTTGACGCGTTCCCTCGCGACTGTCACTATCAGTTGAGTGTGTTTGCTGCAGCTGTGTGGTGGTGTTGTCAGGTAACGGAGGGCGTAGTGGAGGTGCAGGAAGGCTACTCGACGCGGTCTGTGCTGAGCGTGACGGCGTCCAGCACCGCTCAGTACACCTGCCGCGCTGCCAACCACCTGCTCGGCAGGACTTGGACAGACGAGCGTACTGCAACCGTCACTGTCATCCCCAAGTTTACAGGTGATCAGCTCTTTGTACCTGTCTGTGCTACTGCTGCTGTGTGGAGGTGGTGTTCGGTTTGGGCACTCTTCTGTAAGTCCCTCATCTCAGATCATCTTGCATCAGTTGCTGATAAAATGTGCATGAATCAGTGCAACCGGCGTTGAGGACCCGTTCTAGCTTTTGCTTAAGAGGATGTGAAATTTTAGCTGCCCGACTCTATGCAGGGGCTATACTTGGGCGGCTAAAATCAGATGATACTGCAAAAAATTGTGACGTTGAACTTCCAGTGATGTACATGCATTTTTTATCTGCAAATGAACATTTTCTTTTGTCACCTTTGTTCTTGAAGGTCATTGTTTGGTTGAAAATGATAGTTCTTGAATTTTAAGACCGACTTAAAATCTTCAAAAGGAAAGCACCTGAGACGGAGAGAGGGTGCTTGCGAAACTTTTACTTGTTCCACCTCATTCATTGGCATCTTAATTCAATTTTGTCACATTGCTGGGTTCACCGGTGCTTCTTGGTGAATACGTTTATCACGCTTGTACTTATTGTTCCATTGTACAGAATATAGTGTGATTCATGCTGATGGACCACGCCGTTATTCTATGGCACACAAACTCTTCTACTCTTTGAATGAGTGCAATGTTATTTCAATATCTCGTCGATGCTCTGCTTTCTTCTTAGAAATTGTGTCTGCGCAATGATGTAATTCATTCGCTTCAAGTCACTACTTTCAATGCTTTTTAATTATTATTGTTAAACATCGAATACTAAATGGCTGAATGCTTCTTCTGTTTCACAGAGCCAATGCTACTGGCTCACTTCACTTGCTTAATACTTAGACCGCAACGTGCGCCACCGGTGGCCACGGTGGGGATTTTCAGAATGCTGCTGACCGACCAGTAGTCACAAAATCTATTTAAGTGAAAACTTCATTAAAGCTAAATGAAGGAATGATCCAGTTAATGCTTGCTGTTTTGAAATTGTTTGCCACAATTGACTTCATGTTTGAGTTGAATGTTGAACTTCAGTTTAACAAATTGTGGTCAATTGTTGAAGATTGGTGTGCACGTGAAAGGATATTTGATTTGCCTGTTGCACAAGCATTGCTGCAGCGGGAAGGCCTTTTTCGTTGCTCAATTCTAACACATTTCATTGAACTCGATGAGGTACTCTTGAAATCCGTAACTGCTGCTTGCGAAATACCAAATGTCAGTGTTCAGTCAGTGTTCGGTCAGTGTTCACAGCGAAATACCAAATGTTCTAATAATCCCGATTTTATTCAAATATGCTGATTCCCGGTATGATTCTAATACCTGCTTGTTTTGTAAGTCTTTTTATTTGTCTGGCTAGATTTGTCAACGCAATTCAGCTCTAACAATATTACTTTTGCTAAGTCTTATAGATATTCATTAGTGAATCAAATGTTTGCCGCTAACATACCACAAACCAGGTTAAGGTGCCTGATGGCTTTTGTTTGGGAGATCAATATTCTTCTAGCTAGAAAGTGGATGTTTTCTTTGATTTTCTTTGAAAACTTTAATCTGAAGCTAAATTTCGTTCACGGATTGTAAACTCAAATTGAGGAACTTGAATCTGAACACTTGGTTACACTAAATGCAAAAAAATTTGAGTTTCAGTTACAAACGATTCCTTGTCATTTTCACTGGCCGTCTTAACCAGCCTTCTTAATAACTATAAGGTGAAAAAAAGATCTTTTTATATATGTGTGTAATGTAATGAATCCCTTTGAGGCACAATTTCTGAAACTGAAAACCAACTAACAAATATAAATGTTATTGATTTGTGAAATAAAAAGACACTCAAGAGGTTTCCTGAAATTCCTGAGATGTAGTTTGGAGCATAGCTCCATTCCACGATGAGTCGCCCCCTCATCTTGCTAAACTTGCTTATGATGGGTAACCATCAAGTTACCCTTGTATTATGCAAAATTATTTTAGGTTTGCATACAAGTTCAATAATCTAAAGATATGGCTGCTGGTAACCCATTAGAAGATCTTTAATTTTACAAATGCAGCTCTGATTTTGCTCCATTGAAATGCTGGAATAGAAATGGTGTTATACCGAAGTACAAAAAACGCATGCTGTTTTATAAAATTGAATTTTGAAATAAAATCCCTTTCTAAGTTCATTCTTTCTTCTTCTCACATGTTTCAAATAAGCCTAGGGAAATGGTGCGAAGCCTATATGCTCCCCCTTCCACGTTTTAAATTTGGTTAGAGCGGTTGCTTTCACCAGAAAGAGGAAGCTGGACATCTGCATTATGTAGATCCTGAAACACAACTCAGAGGAGCACATGTCCCTTCAATACAGCAAACTTTATTAAAGCAAACAATTGCAAACTTCAGTCTTTCCGTGCAAGTTGCGCATGACGCAGAGTATCAATATTAGGTAATGCTGTGGTTAATAAAAAAATGTTTCAGAATGGTTTTGGATATGTTTTCAAGTTTATTGAGAGGAAAATTCTTAAATAGAGTGGGCAACATTGTTCCGTTGTACTGCTAGATGTTGTTACTTGGTATATACCGCTGCATGTATGCGTTATACAAGAATAATCATTTTAGTTGTCGGAATCGGCGTTAAACTTCAGAGCCTCGATGTTGATTCCGATGCCATGGAAACCTACGATATTGCGATTCTTCCGTTACGATTCCGTATAGCTGCGGCGGAGGTTGAAACGGGGAGACCTTGCGCTCATGCTGCTGTAGACAAGGTGTGCTTACCTTCTCTGGCACCTTCTAGTTAGACACAAAACTTGATACTTGAGAGTGAAGTTAATAACTAAAATTCAATAGACATTAACAGCTACTTAGACAAAAATAAAAAGGATACTTGGCATTAAGGTTTTAACTAATATTCAATAAATATTATTAAATAATCACAATTCAAGTTTCTAATCATATTTATGCAGTGATTTACTAAAAATGGTAATATTGAACGTTACGGTGTGGTGCAGAAGCGTCCGGCTACTGCGGGGAGTACCGGGGTGACGTGTGCAGCAGGGAGCTGCGCTACCTGGTCTGGTACAACGACACCGAGGCGCCTGCGCAGGCGCGCCTCCTCTGGACCAGCATGGTCGGCAACTTCAAGGAGCCCTGCATGTTTGCCTTCAAGGTACTTCCTGCAGTTCTTCTTCCCTCGTCATCGTAGTGGTGTGAATCTCACATCTTTGTACTGGAGTGTATGTATACCAGATCTAATTAAATTAGCACTCCCATGGTGAAAATGGGCGAGGGCCTGAGCTGAGAGGCCTTCTTAGGTGGGCCTTCATTTTGTTGAAATGAATGTTTTTGTTGTTTGGTTAGGACCAACTTTTTTCGGTTCACTGCTGCCCTGTTTTTCAGCACCTACTACTTTCTTCTCCAGCTTTCATCTTTTTTCATAAACCTTTCTTAACTCACGTTTCTATGCACCTTGTGCATAGATTTTGCATTCCCTCATCTCCATACTAAATGGTGCCTTCCTCTCTTCTGAATGCTTTTTTTTTAGCGGTTAGGGAGGCTTAAACTAACATCTAATCTTATCTGTATATCTTATACATGTATATATATCTTAAATCTTCATAGTAGAACATAGTGTAACAATGGAATATATATATATCTTTTATTAAATTGGGATTTATTTCTCATTTTTATAGTGGAATATATTCCTCACATTCACAGTGGAGTATATCCCAGTTTTTCACTGTGTAAAACATCTAATGCCTTGTTTTGGTGGTCTGAAGGCAGCCTTCCACAGACCAGAACAGCTGACTTGTTGAGCGTCTCTGAGAGGGGGAAGCGATAGGTAGGAGTCACGAGCTGCTCTTGATGGATGGAACAAACTAACTGTGCCTGACCTTCTCAGTACACCTTCTAGGGACGAGCGCTTCTGAGTAGTGCCACTAGCTACCTTAACAAATTGAGCAGCATTGTTGCTGGGGTCTGTTGTGTGTTAAAATTTGTAGTTAAAGGCCTTTATCTTCCATTCTCATTTCTCTTTCATGTAGGAGGCCGTCGTGCCATGTATTGGACCTTCAATTATTAGCGTTTTTATATTTGTTTTCATTTCATCATTGGGCTTCATCGGGATGCTTACGCTTTCTTTTGCCAATTTAGACCTGGACAACCTGGTCGCTAAAGTTCCACGTCTTAAAGTTCTAAGGTCTATTTGAAGTTGTTACTTGAACATGAATTACTCTCAGTGCCCATGCAAAGGTAGTTGGAGTTAACTCTTGATAAGTACATATAAATAATATTCATCATTATTCCGGTCATATAGCCACTTTAAATGATCAGTTTTAAAGATCGCCATTGGGAAATAGTGTTTATCTTGGATGTTGTTAATCTTATCTGGAGCCATAGAATAGGCAGTAGGATTAGGTTATTTTAATTTGCTTTCCTGTGCTATAGGGATTGGCGCCCCCAGAGGGAACCTCATCCATACATAGGCATTTGGTACTTCTGTCTTCGTGTTCATTTTGCTTCTGTCAGCTTTCATGCGTTTTTTTCTTCTCACACCTTGTGATAAGATTCCCTACTTATTACGTTCCATGCTAAATGGTCCCTTATTTTAGTTCTCTTGATGTTGCTTTTCTGGCGCTAGGGAGGCTTAAACTAACATGATAACGAATTCATTCGGCAAGTGAAGGCGTCGACGGCTTATATTACTAAGTTAACCTAATGCTAGTCCATTTCGGCCTTACTGTTCCAGCGAAGAAGGATGTCAGTTAAATCCATAGTTCGTTTGAACGTGTCACAACCATCGCCTTTCAGCCTGACACATTTGGGGCCTTGTAGTTTTGTGTCGACCTTGCAAGCGTCAGCTTGGCCCACATCATGCAAAAATGCCTAGTTTGGTTTTTCCTCCATGAGTCACAAGGCCCGCATCGCGTCAGGTTCTCTTCCAGGTAGTATACCAAGTCATTCATTAATTCTCTTCGGAACGTACCGATTTAATCGTCCAGGTAATGTATTAAGCCATTAGTTTTTCATCCAGGTTATTAATCAAGTATTTAATTATTTGTCCAGCTAGTGTGCTACGTTAATAATAATTAATTGTCTAGGTAATGTGCCAAGTAATTAGCCCAACTTGAAAGTGAAATGACAATAATTAACAAACCAAGTCTTATTCTTCAACCTAAAATGATGGGTAAGACCGTGAGATTAGTTTTTGCACTCAGGCTTGTAAAGCTCACTGACTCTTTTTAGTAACTTGCATTTTTGTTCTTATAGAAAATTAAGCTTGAACTTTCAATTTGGCTGTTTGCAATTAGTATTTTTTTCTGAACAATGTTTTTTTTTTGCGTAAGTGTACAGTTCTTGATGTCATTGAATTTCATGATCATGCGTAAATTTGCTGCATGCCGTCTGACTCTGTTGCTATGAGTGTTACCTACTGAACTGCTGCATTGTGCGTGACGTCACGTTATGTTTTTGAAGATGCTTTCAAATGTTTTCCTTCATGTATTGTGTAACGCTTTTACGTGGAGATGCAGTGCTTCTGATGAGAATTTTCTGATTCCTCGTACCTAGGTGTGTCTTCATTGGTCAAAACTATGTTGGTGTGTTAGATGTTCTGATCGATGAGTGGACTTCAAGTTCTTGCTCAATTTCCGTTCTAATAATTTTTTCAACTGTAATTGAATGAATGTGAATAATAAATACTGGGAGTGGAACAAATCAAAAGTCTTTGGAACAGAAGAAAACAAAGCCGAGAAGAAATAACATTGAAATCTCGAGAGTGTTGGGTTCGATGTGAGTAACTTTCGTGCTGAGAAATGGAGGGTCAGAGGGATTCTTCATTTTCATTTCACCACATCCTCCTACTGAAATGCTTAGCTTGCTGTTGCTATGCGTAGGGTATTCTGTGTGGGGACAACCCTATTTTTATAGATTTGTTTTCCTTAGTCCATATGGAATGGTTGCTTCTCCATTCTCCATGAAAATATCTTTGTAATTGAAATGAGGCCGTAAATTAACTACTGCCTTACTCGTACACAAATTCTATTATTTCCTTTATGCCAATACACCGGAAAAGAGAGCTCACACGAAGTTAATCGCAGTTATTGGGTTTTCCTACACCAAAAATTTTGAATCAGATTTTATGGAACATAATTCGAGAAGTACCCTTCATTTTATTCTTCGAGTATAGCTTCCATGTTGTTGGCAAAGCGCTCATGTGCGTGAAGTGTGCGGAACGTGAAATGAAAAATAGGCTTTAAATTTTAATCAAGTTTCATTTTTATTTTTCATAATCCATGAGCTCTTTGTGTACTGTTTGTGCACTTGATGCCATTCAGTCTTGATCCCTTTAGTGTGGAGTGGCCAGGTCATTTTGTTGTGTACCTTAAATTATTGAACAGGAAAAGATCGAGGATGTTTGATGAATCTCAAGTTTCTAGTCTATTTTTTCCTTGATGTGTGCGTGACATTTTGCCTTATGTGCTAAGATAAAGCCATCATGATATTTCAGTATGAGCATGTGAATTCTTTGTCTCTTTTTAATTTCTTCAATGCCTGTCAGCTCGAAAGAATCACCGAATGCATTTAAAGTTCTACTTATTTAAGCATCATGGGTTTTGAAGTACTTACGGCTAAATGTTCAGTTTTTTTAGCAATTACTTAGCTCAAACATGACTAGGTATAATTTTGTTTAGTTTTTAAATCTCAACAAAAGCTTCTCTGTTGACCTTACGTAATGGATCCTCCACTCTAGTAGGGAACATGTCACCTCTAAAGGTGAGATGACATGTTCATATTGGGACAAAATCTCTCTTCAGCTATCTGAGTAGCAGCTCAGATTACTTTCACATAGCCCTAGCTCAAATTTACTCGCATAATAAGCAAACAATGCGAGGGAAATGCACGGCTACCTGCCAGTGGTGACCTTAATGGTTTGACCACCCAGTTCAAGTGCAGAAATGGCCACCTGATGCGTCATTTTTTATCTATGTTCATGTACTAAGCATTGGTTGTCACTCTTTATGTATAGTCTCTTCGTGTTCATCGACCACTCCTGTGTTGAATAGACTCTGAGCATAAGACTTTATATTATTGAACGAAAATTGCTTTGGTTGTCATCACACTGATATGAAGAGTAGAGTAGGGTTTTCTCTTGAGTTTACTTAAAGCATCTGTAGTGTAATAAGTATTGCACACAAGGTAAGCTGCATGCGGCACGCTGCTGCTATGCCACACCTGGCGTACCGTGCAAGTTGTGCTGTTGTTCAGGTATTGACACTCGCTGGCAGCGAGCTTGCACGCTGCAGTGAGCAGCACTGCGCTGTGCTGCATGCTCAGCACCTACAGTTTGCATGAGTGTCTCTGCATGGTCACAGATGCCTTCACTGCCGCTGCTACACTCTCCGTAACATGTCCAGGTAACTTCGTCATCAGAGCGAGTGTTCTTATTCATTTTACTTGTAAAGCCACATTTGAGATCTAAGAAATGACTATTAACACTGTCTTAACCCTTAAACGTCAGCGTTTTTGTACTCAATCTGACCGTTATCACGGCCACTGTTTACAAACTGGCTCTGACATCAGGTTGTCTCCAATACCAAAATTAGGGAGAAACTGCCAATTAGCAGTGCACTTCTGGGAACACATTAGGGAACAAATTGGAAAAGAAATACAATATATTGAAGCTAATTTTGAAAGAGGACCGTCTAGTCCTGTAAAGGGTTAAATCTCTTATCATTCATCATCGTGCGTTTTGTCCTCTGTGGTAGTGCTATAGAAGTATGTTTGGAGTGTTCTACCACGGTCATTTTGTTCAAGTTTCAGGGCAAGTGAAAATATATGAAATAATCTGAGTGTCACCTAGAAATCAGTCGATTTCATCAATTTGAGTGTTTTCATGTTATTTCTTTACTCTTCAACTTTCCAGCCCATTCTGCTATTGATCGATATGTCATTAGTCAAAGGTCATTTGTACATATTGTGAGCTCCTCACATGATGTGCTACCAAGAACTGAGACTGTACACCTGAATCATAAGGGTAGCTAAGCTCAAAAAACTTCATTCAGGGAGACAAGCAGACAGAACCTTTTTCTTTGATAACGTAGAGTTAGTCACGCCTGTCACTTGACCGAGCTTCCCTCGCAGCAATTGCTGTGCCGCTTTGCATACCCGGAGTGTGTGGTGATGGACGGCGTCCAGAGGGGACTGTCGATATGCAAGGAAGACTGTGTTGCTACTCAGCTGCTCTTCTGTGTCAACGAGTGGCTCCTCATGTCTGCCACTTTCAAGGTAATGGCTTACGTTGCGCACAATAAAACCTGCATGCGTATCACGCGTTCTCTGGAGGTGCGTGGTGATGTTATCCGTCGTGATTGCAATTTAGTGACTGATAGATCTCTATAACTCCCATTAGGTATCGATCCGTATAACTCCCATTTCATTGCTTTCTTTTATCAATATTGGACTCCAATTTGAATTGGATTTTACTCGGTTATTTTGTAGCATTTATTTGTTCATTTAGTTTGCAGATAGCTACTTACAAAATTTTAAGATTTGTCACACTGCTTAAATGTTGCCAATTTTTGAAGTCTGGTCTGAAGTCCGAGCATAGCTTGTGAGGTGTGTACATGTTACTCGCATTTGTATCACAGCCAGATGAATGCTAGAAGAGTTGAGCTTGTAATGTCAGCTTGCAAGCTGATACAGTTGGATCAATGTTCGTCTCTGGCTCGAAAGTGAGTAAATATGTGTTTATTGATTGCAAGTTCAAATTAATTATTATGGGAGCTCTGGTCAATGAAAATTTAGATAGGTCAGTAAATAAATAAATAATTTATTGGCAAATAGAAAATCCTCCCATTACTATTTCTGTCACAAATTAAAGCTCAGGAACGAGGTTTGGAGGCTTCAGAAAAGTATTCCTTGTATTTGACAAATGCAAGGGAATGGGCTCTAGTGCTGTCAAGATGGGCATTTTGAACCAGTCCTCAGAGGCGTAATTGTTGTGGCGGTTCTGACCGTGACGGCAAAGCTTCTCTAGTCTCAAGTTCTTGAAAAAATGTTTAAATAATTGGGTCTTGAATCTGTGAATATCTACGTGTAAATTGTAGTTCTGCTTTTAAAGGAGATGTTATGACACAGCCGGGTTTAGAGCTGTGTCCCACTCCCTGACAAATGTTTCCCGCAAGTCTAACCTTAAGTTGTTGCTCGATGCATGAAATATTTTGCGACTATGATATAAATTTAAAATTCTGGGAACCTGGCGGTATTGATGACGAACCTGCAAACTTGATGAAATTCGTGCAGAAAAACATTGATTTAATAATAGTTTAAACACTTGATTTGGGGAAAAAAAAGTAAAATTGTGAAACGTTCTCATTTTTTACATGGTGGTAATAAAAATCAATTTCGTACATGATAACAATAAAAAAAATCCTTGAGAACTTACACTGAAACAAAATTCCACTCATGCCTTTCGAATGCGGCAGAAATAAACTCAAATCTTGACCCCAACTTTGATCAAAACTGTTGACAGTCTGATATCATTTTGTTTGCCACTCGTGCCTTTCAAGTGCAATGATGAAAACTCAAATCTTGACGCCAACTTAGATTGAAACTTATCAGTCTGATGATTTGATTTGGTTTGAGTGTTGCATCACTGACACCCTAGTGAGCGCACAACTCCGCGACTGCTGGAACAACAATGTCATGTTTGCTGCAGGAGGCCGGTGTTGGCGATGGCGCATTCAGGCTGCCTGACTGCGACGCGCTGCCCAGCTACAGAGACAGAGGGCTGCGTTCCTGCAGCAACATAGGCCTCACCAGCCTCAGGGAAGATCTGGTCACCTGTGAGTTACTGTTCTGCAGGCAGGTCACGGTTAGGTGTCTATATCAAGACCCTTGACAGTAAAAAAAAAATTACGGTTAAGTGTGGCAAAATAGCACAGCCGTGTGAACGAGTGTGCGATTTACTATGTTCATCATATTCTGGTGCCAAATGGGAAATTAAAAGGCAAATTTTGTAACTGAAACAAAAGTTATGATGGAAAGATCATAATGCCTGTATTGAACATGTTGATCACAAACCGGCATTTTATTAGCAGCTTCAACAAGAGCGTGTATTTAACGAACTACTAAACTTCTGCAAAATCTGCAATTGAATCTAATATTAGTTTTGTAGGTATAGTGTGTCATTAGAAAGATTTCACTCTTGTAACCCCTAGTGCTACCATCTCTGAAGTTTTGCCGTTTTTGGCCAAATTTGCCATTCTTCTTTCCTGTCAAGGGTCTTAAACGGTATGCTGTGTGGTAAGTCATCAATAATTAGGAATTGGTTAGAGGACCTCTTGGCGAGTTAAGTTGCTGTCAGCACCAGCTGGGCGAAAATACGAAAGTCCTTAACGTCTCATTGCAATAAAAATTTTAGGAAGAGAAACAATATTCTTCTTCGATCAATTTTGAACAAATCATGAAATTTTACATTGTCTTCGTTTGATGTCTGATCGTTACTACATACTTTGCCACATAGCTGTAACACTTCAGAGGCAAGCACGATGAAAAGGAATTATTCTTGTCATGAATTGAACGTCTGCTTCTCTAATTCAGGGAAAATTTTTCAATTCACGCTGCTTGCTCCTGTTGATCTAGTGAGAATTGGGATGTTGAGCGGAACAAACAATGGATAGTTGTGTAAAAGTGATACAGAGTGTTTTGTGTAGTCTGTTCTTATTCAAGCCTTTTTTCACTTAATCTCCATGCACTTTGTAATTTGCTATTGAGTCTCACTGTGTGGACCGCTTGTTAGTGGTAACGGTAGTTAAACAATTACAATAATAACAACTAGCAGGAACCATGGTAATTCCACGGACAATGTCATGAATAAGCTAGGTGGACCCGTGAAAAAATTCGGTCCACATTACTTAACAAATTCTAATATAACATATTCTGACCTAGCAAATTCTAACATAACTAATACTAACCTATCCTAACCGAAGCTATCCTGATAATATGTCAAACATAAAAAACCATGAACCCGTGGAAAATTTCATCAACATTACCTAACCTATGCTATCCTAACCTAACATATCCTAACCAATCCTAACCTAGCCAATCCTAACCTAACCCATCTTATCCTAACTTATCTTTTCCTAAACTATCTTATCCTAACCTATCTTATCCTAACATTTCAATGCATTTAAAGGCGATCTTTTAATGTAACACTCAGGAATTCGGTATCTATGATACCGCAAACTCTGATGAGGAGGGTTACACACAAACTTAGATTTAAGCGTATTAATATATAGAAAATTTTCCAATTCTCGAAATTGAAAATAATAGTAATAATACAGTAATGTCTGTGTTGGGTCGCCAGATTCATGCGTGAGGGGCAACGGGCGCTGGTACATGGGCACGATGAACAGAACGGCCTCGGGCATTGCGTGCCAGAGGTGGGCCTCTCAGACTCCTCACAGCTTCAGCAGGCCTCCTGACGTGTTTCCTGAGGTGCAGGACGCCGAGAACTACTGCAGGAATGCTGGCGGTGAAGAGCCCATGCCTTGGTGCTACACTACCGACCCGGGAGTGCGCTGGCAGCACTGCGACATTCCCAAGTGTGGTCCGTCTCGTTTATTGCCTACCCTTTCTTTTATAACCTACCCTTTCTTTTATAACCTACCGTTTCTTTTATTACATACCGTTTCTTTTATTACCTACCGTTTCTTTTATTACCTACCGTTTCTTTTATTACCTACCGTTTCTTTTACATTTCTATTGCTCCACAAATCTGGTGTGCCGTCTTTGTAGAATGTTCATAGAGTGCCTGTCCTTGTTACATTACGATTAATTCATATTACTAGCCCTGTGTACATATACCGTACTTAGTACAGTACTGATGGAGTACCACACAAAGGAAATATTAATTGCTTCACACCCTGTCTAATTCTTGTGTGCAATTTCATACATGGGAGCACTAGATGTACGGATCCTACACTGCAGATGCTACAGTAGAATTTTGGACTTAGGTAAAAAGGCGATACTTTTTATTAGAACATTGTAAACAAGTATTACTGGAGTTGAGAACTAACGTCTTTTTGTGACGTTTATGGTGATAGTGAGAAGACAATATCTTTCTATGTCCGCAGAAGAGACTGAAGTCGCAGGCTGGAATGCTCTGCTGAAGAAGCTGTTGGTGCCCGGAGAGGACCACTTCGTGATGCTGTGGAGTGCCGTGGCTGTGCTCTTCATGGTCTCGTGCGTGCTGCTGTGCGGATTCTGCTACTTGATAGTCGTCAAGCTATGGCGGACTCAGCCTCAGCAGCCGACAGCTCTGCCTGAGCCTCAACGAGTGAGTTGCTTCTGTTGCTGCACTGCTCAAATGGATCTTCATGCTGTTCAGTAGTTGCTACACTAATACATTGAGTTTACTCTAAAATTTTGCATAGCCGCATTGTACGGGGGCATTGTGTATAGCTTCTTAAGATTAAAGGATTAGGATTTAACGCCTTGGAAATTGAGAAAAGATGGTATCATAAATACTAGTTTCAAAGCCCTTGGTTGTGCACGTCCATACTTGGGACAGCAGTCTTGATTTAAAAATGTGCACCATGCCTTGATAAACAGCTCGTGCATTGCCCTACTGTTTAGTTCTTAGCTCACGCCCCTGATGATTGTTTCACACTTCCTGAAGCGCCAATTTGTACGCAGTGTGCATTGAATCATGTCAGAAGTGAGTCAATTAAAACTGCATTAATTAACGATGACAATTTTGCCTGCCTGCCAGTTCCTCTGAACTGCTTCAACACTTTGATCACAATATGCGATGTCGAGGGACTATGAAGTATTTCAAACTCTTTTCTCGTTTCCTAGCTAGGCCAAATAAAGCATGTTCGTTTACTTCACTCACATTGAATATGAACCTATGTAACGTTGTAATGATTGTACGGTCAATTTCAGTTTTTTCACGATTCCCAAAGTTGCTAATACTCATTTTGTCATCGGGAATTTGAGATACCTCCAATCACTGGCATTCATGTTAGGTTTAATATATGGCGTGACGCTGTGCTATTACCTGCAGACGGAAGCCCTGTCGGCGGCAGCGGTGCTGGTGCCCCACAACGACGCCTACCACGAGACGGGCGCCCTCCTGCACCCCACGCTGCACCCGCTCCAGTACGACAGGAACAACATCGTTTTCCTGCAGGACCTCGGCCAGGGCGCCTTCGGCAGGGTCTTCCAGGTGAGTCTCACTCTCTCTATCTCCTACTCTGCCACTTTCCCTCCAAATCTGCTTTAGCGAGTCTCACTCTAATTGTTATCTAGAACGTATCTAAGCGACAATAAGTCAAGTTGGTTACTTCTGCAACAATATCTCCAAAATCGAGGAGAAAGTATACAATTTCAATGTTAAAAAACAATTTTCAATCACTCTGTGTCCGTTTTGTTTTATATGTATGGTAGCATAACTGTGAACATGATGCTTTTTTTTTCGAATAATTGTTCGATTGTGTGAAAATCATTGTGTTACTTGGTACAGTTGCTTAAAAGAAACTGGAGCTGTGTGACTTTCATACCAGAGCTCTAAATGAATTATTGTAATGTAGATAACCTCCTCTAACCGGGAAATACAGCAGCGCATGTCAGGTTTCTATATGTACTGTGTGTGTGTTGTTTTGTTCCAGGTTTCATTAACATTTACTTGTTGCTTGCATCGTGCTTGAAATCTTCTGAATCGAGTTGAGAATATTCAACACCTCGCATTTCATTAGCATTGTGTTTGAAATAATCGGTATTGTATTTAGCACCACGCGAGTTCCATGCGTAATGACCGAGCATCGGTCTCATCATCACCTTGCTTATCACAATTATAAAAGTAGCCGCGTCCGTCCCTCCGTCCGTGTGACCCCCTCTTGATTATTGTATCCACAATACGCAATCGGCTTATTTTTAGAATAGAAATTTTCTATGGAGCTTTTTCTGTTGAAATTCACCATGTCGCTTTGATATTTTTAATTCATAGGGCAAAAAGAAATGTTTTAAATTCGTTTGACCAGTAACCTGGCTACCACTGTGTATAAGACCCAAGATTTTGGAACTTGAGTTATTGTTTTCGAAATTGTGATTTTCTTGAAAAGCTTCGAGGAGATAATAGACGACATTTCAGAATAAAATTTCGGCAAAAGAGGCCACCATGGATAGAAATATGTCTAACCGCAAGAGAGAAGCAGCAAGACTTCGACAGCAAGAAAGACGCCGGAGACTATCACGTGTATGGAAGATAAATATAGGACTGTAGATAAATATAAATGACTACAGACGACTATATTTCAATTCAGGAGCTTTGAACAATACACTGATACGTGTATTGTTGGTTAGGTTAGATTAGGTTGTATCGAATAACAGCAGTTGAGACTTAAAAAAGTATAGGAAAGCCATAGAATAGCATGGGAAATCATGGGAAAGCCATGTCTAAGCTCAGTTGGTCCGATATCTGCCCCTATCATTTTTTGACGGGCCCAGTGCACTAGTAATATTATAAAAATAGCTTGACAACTGAGTGCTGGTCTGGTTAGGGTCGCGCTACAAAGCTCGTGGCTGACGAAGATGAGACGATCGTGGCGGTGAAGGTCCTGAAGGAGGACGCTGGCGCCGACATGGCCGGGGACTTCGAGAGAGAGGCGTGCACGCTGGCAGGCTTCCAGCACCCGAACATCGTGCGGCTGCTGGGCGTGTGTGCTGTGGGCAAGCCCATGTGCCTCCTCTTCGAGTACATGGCTAGGGGGGACCTCAATACCTTCCTCAGAGGCTGTTCCATTCAAGGTGGGTGGCCAATACCTTCCTCAGAGGCTGTTCCATTCAAGGTGGGTGGTCAATACCTTCCTCAGAGGCTGTTCTATTCAAGGTGGGTGGTCAATACTTTCCTCAGGGGCTGTTCCATTCAAGGTGGGTGCTGGATCTGAAACCATGAAATCAGACAGTGACTGCATAACCGTGGAATGTGTCGTGAAAGCGAGTATCATTTTTAGGTTAGTTTTGTGTCAACTGTTGATTTCAGTCTGACACAATGCTATGTTTAAATGCTGCGTTGGTACCTCGGGGGTTTCAGCGTGGGTATGGCGTCCGGCCATAATGGGTGGGCAGCTGAAACACCCTACGGGGTTTGGCTGCCCAGTGCGTTCGAATGTACCGTAGTATGTACAAAATTTCAATGGTGAGACAATTATAATCTCGAGTTGTAATTATAATCATGATCATATAATTTTCGATGTTCAAATAATGTCGATGTCCATCTTACGTGGTAAGTCGGAAAATCCTGATACTGATTAAATTATGTGACCTTCAGTGCGATATAGTTTGAACAACTGAAGCGCTAGCAAACCCATGTTACTACTACTACTATGTTTAAATGACTGTGAAGTAACTAGTTAAAATAATAAGAAAGGCTTGCTATTGTGAATTTGGCGTGATGTGCCTTATGTTGTCCAAGTGCTAGTAATCTTTATATTTCTACTTGGGCAGCATCAAAACAACTCATCAGCCTGACTAGTTATAGTACCACGTTGACTGCGTGTTAGGACGCATGTGTGTCACTTGGTGATTTCTCATTTACGTTTTGGTGTAAACGAACAGCATTTCAATTATTACAACGCTCCTCAGGGTGTACTCCCAGGTCCTGAGCTAAGGGCTCGGTAGATCTTATTGGGTATTGACGGTTATTCTAGTGCCAGGCTGGCTAGTGCTTTTAGTTGAGGGCATTTAACATAATTTTCAAGTACTTTGACTAGTGAGGGAAGATTTTGAAGTAGATAACAGAATTAGGGAAATTGAAAGCATCCATGAAACTATTTCTTAGATATTCCAGATGCCTGCTCACACAAATTACCATTGATTACCTCAAGTTCACGTCACAGGTCTGCGCAACATGGTCGATAACCTTTCTATTTGACTAGAGCAAGTTTTTTCTGACGATCGTTCGTTTTCTGATTAGTTTGGGCGAATACTTATAACTGATTACCCCGAAAATTCAAAAACTTGATTTTCAACACCAAAAATTTCTCTTGCCAAGTTTTGAGATTAAATTTTTAAAAGTAAAATAAAGAAGGAGGCTCTTGCTTAACAAAAAATTCTCGCACTTGTGGAATTTCATTGATATTTCAGGGTACTGACAGCTTTTACAGGATCTCTTTTTGGTTATCTACTGTCGTGTTTTTTAGCACTCATACTATTTCTCCAACTTTTCTCTCGTTTCATGAATGTCTTTCTCATTGCCTGTTTCTGTTTTGTGCACCTTGTGCATAGATTCTCCGTTCCCTCAAGTTCGTTCTAAATGGTGCTCTTTTTTTTGTAATTTTTTGGACGCCTCAGTTGCTGTTAGGAGGCTTAAATTAACGTTTACTCTAATCTTCAATTATTACAGTACTATTTTATAGAAAAGATTTTGGCATGCGTGGTAAAAGTGCAAGACAATTTAATGAGAATTTTAGTTTTTCGTAAAAAATAATTGTGGCCGAGTAGTTCCTCAAAGATCAACTGTACGTTCGTGCAATTTCCACTGATCATGAAGCCTGGCGGTGAAATTAAGAGTTGACAGTCTCCCCATTTCTTGTTCTAGTACATACTTTAGGTAGTGTGAACATTCACTACACTCGGCAGGCGCTGGCGCAAACTTGACTTTGGACGGCCGGGGGTCAGTGAAGTTGTCAGTGCAAGACATGCTGCACATCGGGCGCCAGATTGCGGCCGGCATGGTCTACTTGTCTTCGAAGAAGTTTGTGCACCGCGACCTGGCCACCCGCAACTGCCTCATCAGCGACGACATGACCGTCAAAATTGCTGACTTTGGTCTCAGCCAGCGGCTATATATAGCTGACTACTACCGCGGGGGCGAGAGGGATGCCATTCCGATCAGGTGAGCTGTTGCACTCACTCTATCCTTTGTGTGAGGCTCTGTGACAGCATCAATGCGGTTGTCAGTATATTATACCACCTAATGAGCCAATAAAGCCTAGTTGTTAAATTAAATCGAATTGAACAATCGGTAGCTTCGTGAATGTTCTCTCTCAGCTTAGGCCGCATTCTTGATTTGATGGCGACTGTGGGGACTGAGTTTATTTTTCATTACCATAATGGATAGATAATTAAGACATAACATCTGAAATACACGGGTTCAATGTGCTAGAATCATAACTTATTTCGTAGGATATATGAGCATGGAGCTTGACATGTTAAAATTTACTGGATTGATGTCTGAAGTGTACTTATTATGCAGAACGGGCCAAGAGATTTGGTCGGATTGTGTTTTCTTCCCTTGTCTCGTGAATCCGAACTCCCGCAAATCTTTATGTAGGTTTATTTATATTCATGTGCTATGAAGATTTCATTTACATAAATGCTCACGTTAGTACAAATTCTAGCCGTTACAAACTGGTCGTAAAACGATTCAAAGTAACGCAAAAACATTCTCAGAAATTTTTGGACGTTTCCATCTTTTTCTTTAATTATTGTGAACTCTCTGATCAATGACATAACTTTGCAGATGGATGCCGTTGGAATCGATCCTGTACTCGCGGTACACCATAGAGAGCGACGTGTGGGCGTTTGGGGTGGTGCTGTGGGAGATCTTCAGCTTTGCCCTCCAGCCTTACTTTGGCATGAGCCACGAGGAGGTGAGATGCTGCTGCTGTGTTGGCCTTGTTGTCGGCTGTGTTGGTCTTGTTGCCGGCTGTGTTGGCCTTGTTGCCGGCTATGTTGGCCTTGTTGCCGGCTGTGTTAACACTTTTACGCCCAGTAAGACTTATCGGTCCACTAATAAACATAGCCTCATTAAATTGTATTTCATGTTAAATTTGTTCTCTGATGTGTGCTGTGGAGTTCACTGCCGAGTGGCAGCTATTTTCTCATTTTGATGTCGGTCACTACCTAATGCCAGAATGAGTCTAATGATGGTGGTTATGATAACGGTAATATGAATAGAAAAATGCATATGTTGAAGGGTTAAAACTAGAATTTGGCAACAGGAAAGTGCTGAGTGGCCTACTCTAGCATGGCTGTGCCGACAGGCACCAGACAGGATAAAACGGCCTAATTCATAATCATTTATGTGCGGTCTCATNAATTCATAGTTGTTTAATAAGTTCAATTCATAGTTGTTTAATAAGTTTAATTCGTAGTTGTTTAATAAATCTTGTTCATAGTTTTTAATAAATCATGTTCATTATTTTTTAACAAGTCTAACTCATAGGTTTAAATAAATCGTATTCACAATTATTTTATTAAAAGTCTCGTCCACCGTAATTTAATATCTTTCAATTTTTCGAATAAGATGGAAAACAAACGTTGCTAAGAATATCACTAT
Source organism: Platorchestia sp. MABIK (assembly GCA_014220935.1). Lineage (NCBI taxonomy): Eukaryota > Metazoa > Arthropoda > Malacostraca > Amphipoda > Talitridae > Platorchestia > Platorchestia sp. MABIK. The sequence continues at coordinate 204,642 of JACJUY010000142.1, forward strand.
AAAAACAATCATTTTGGATAGTGTAAAATCCATCTTCAGTGCTCTAAAACGCAAATCAAAGGGTTCAATTTTTTTTAAACTGGAACTCATTCTTCTGAATGAACAGAAAACAAAACATTGCCATTGAGCAGACAATAATAAAACAAAAAAACACAGAAAACCGAGGAAAATTTCAACAAACAATGGACAGTTTCACTGCCGTGTCACATTTATTTATTGACTTACGGGTTTAAAACGTTCATCGACTCTAAAATGCGGTGATCAGACAAATTTAGAGCTGAATCCAATATTTTTATATTTGTGTTTTTAAAAATATGGTCTTTATTAAAACAATTTTATATCGAGTTGGATGGCACAGTCGGGTTATTTACTGCCAGTGCGAAAGGAGACTCCCCTGTGTTGTGCGCACCTAACAAATAATTCATGGCATTTTGAAATAATTCTAGTCTCAGTCTTTTTCACAGTCGTTAAATAAGTTTCATTCACAGTCAATAACAGTCTCATTCACAGTCATTTAATAGCGGCCTCGTTGGCAGTCATTTAATAAGTCTCTTTTGGAATCATTTAATGATGGTTTCTTTTGCAGTCATTTAATAAGTCTCATTCACAGACATTTAACAAGTCTCCTTCACTATCATTGAATAAGTCTCCTTCACTATCATTTAATAAGTCTCCTTCACTATCATTTAATAACAGCCTCCTTCACAGTCATTTAATAACAGCCTCCTTCACAGTCATTTAATAACAGCCTCTTTCACAGTCATTTAATAACAGCCTCTTTCACAGTCATTTAAAAACAGCCTCCTTCACAGTCATTTAATAACAGCCTCCTTCACAGTAATTAAATAACAGCCTCTTTCACAGTAATTAAATAATAGCCTCTTTCACAGTCATTTAATAACAGCCTCCTTCACAGTCATTTAATAACAGCCTCCTTCACAGTAATTTAATAACAGCCTCTTTCACAGTCATTTAATAACAGCCTCTTTCACAGTCATTTAAAAACAGCCTCCTTCACAGTTATTTAATAACAGCCTCCTTCACAGTCATTAAATAACAGCCTCTTTCACAGTAATTTAATAACAGCCTCTTTCACAGTCATTTAATAACAGCCTCCTTCACAGTCATTTAATAACAGCCTCCTTCACAGTCATTTAATAACAGCCTCTTTCACAGTCATTTAATAACAGCCTCCTTCACAGTCATTTAATAACAGCCTCCTTCACAGTCATTTAATAACAGCCTCCTTCACAGTCATTTAATAACAGCCTCCTTCACAGTCATTTAATAACAGCCTCCTTCACAGTCATTTAATAACAGCCTCTTTCACAGTCATTTAATAACAGCCTCTTTCACAGTCATTTAATAACAGCCTCTTTCATAGTCATTTAATAACAGCCTCTTTCAGTCATTTAATAACAGCTTCTTTCACAGTCATTTAATAACAGCCTCTTTCACAGTCATTTAATAACAGCCTCTTTCACAGTCCTTTAATAACAGCCTCTTTCACAGTCCTTTAATAACAGCCTCATTCACAGTCATTTAATAACAGCCTCTTTCACAGTCATTTAATAACAGCCTCTTTCACAGTCATTTAATAACAGCCTTTTTCACAGTCATTTAATAACAGCCTCTTTCACAGTCATTTAATAACAGCCTCTTTCACAGTCATTTAATAACAGCCTCTTTCACAGTCATTCAATAACAGCCTCTTTCACAGTCATTCAATAACAGCCTCTTTCACAGTCATTCAATAACAGCCTCTTTCACAGTCATTTAATAACAGCCTCTTTCACAGTCATTTAATAACAGCTTCTTTCACGGCCATTTAATAACAGCCTCTTTCACGGCCATTTAATAACAGCCTCTTTCACGGCCATTTAATAACAGCCTCTTTCACAGTCATTTAATAACAGCCTCTTTCACAGTCATTTAATAACAGCCTCTTTCACAGTCATTTGATAACAGCCTCCTTCACAGTCATTTAATAACAGCCTCCTTCACAGTCATTTAATAACAGCCTCCTTCACAGTCATTTAATAACAGCCTCCTTCACAGTCATTTAATAACAGCCTCTTTCACAGTCATTTAATAACAGTCTCATTCACAATCATTCAATTAGTCTCACTTGCAGTCTTAGAAAGTTATTAAGAAATCAATGATCGTGAAGCCTCATTTGTTTGTGCACATTGATTTCGAACTAGCCGTTGAGTCAGTTCATTGCCATTTTAGGATTACTGCATTCGTATTTAATTGTAATTTTTTTCCAAAATAATTTAATCTTTTGATGTTCAAAATCAATACAGATAAAAATTTAGAGATGTTTAACGCATAAAATATTCGTAAGTCGGCACGAGATGTTATTGGTTGGTTTTGGTAAACACATAAACTTTAACCCAACAACAAATAAAATGTTATGTGGATTATTTTACTTTTTCATCTTTGTTAATATTTTCGAGTCAAAGTTCAGATTCCTTTAAAACAAAGTCATTTTCGTTCTTATTATGATGTCATTTTTCTGACTCACCCTTACAATTCTGCTCCCACACTGTAAACATTGTAATACTCTGGGACTAAATAGCACAACTTTTCAGGTTGTAGCGTTACTGCAGTCGGGCGGTCTGCTCTCTCAGCCCGTACACTGCCCTCCAGTGGTCTACACCCTCATGCTCTGGTGCTGGCGCTCGCGACCGCAAGATAGACCGGAATTTTCTGCCATCTACTGCGCCCTCAGCGATCTGATGGCGGGCAAAACGCCTGACCTGCCCTTGATATCCTCACCTCCTCACTGCGATAACAGCACGCACTGTGAGACGAGCTGCAACACCAGCAGCCACTACCCCAAGTCCATACTGTGCTACTCGTCCTATACCCTCCCACACCAGCACGCCACCGTGTACGACACCAGTGCTTCTGTAGCCACGTTGGTCAATCCCAAGTCGAGTTGTGTCAGCGTCTGCAGAGGAGGCCTGTGTAGTCATGCCTACCAACGACGTCCCAGCGCTCGAGTGTTGTCCTGTCAGACACTCCCCCGCAACGACGGAGTTGTTCGTCCTTCTATTTCTCCGTCCCACAAACGCCTTTCTCAATGTGCCATGCCGCCTGACAATGTGGCCACCGCTGCATTCCACCAGCGCCCTCAAAACCTGTCGAAATTGAACGACGGCAGCAACAATCCTGCCGTTGAAAGCTCATTTTCTCCTCGTGATCTTAGTTCGTCTTCAAATCCAACGAATGAAGCAGCTCCTCTTCTCTCAGAATCCGGATCTGATGTCCAGTATGAGTCTAGTCGCCCCTCATCAGACTCCACTTCACATCCCCCAAATGGATGTGTTTATGATCATCCTCACTCTGAGTCCACAGTCTCGTTCCCGTCTGATTCTGTACCCCAGCCACCGACTTCAGAATGTGGCTCGCAACCATCGGCGTGTCCGACGTCTCCAGGCTCTGCCAGTGTTCCTGCGACCCAATCCACTGAAACTCTCTCTGCCCTTGCTGTTCTATAAGGTCTACATTCAACTAGCAAAAGCGTCACGAAACTCTAACTTCAATTTAAGGGTGATCTATAGTTTTCTGCTTCAAAATTTTGTGCTACTGGTTACCTCAACCTGTGATTTTTTCTCTTAAGATGGGCTGTTTCTTATCAGAAGCATTTGTGATAGAATAGAGTAGAGATTGACGAGACAATTGCGCTAGATTTCAGAGACTACTTAAAGAACTTCGATGCCTGTGTAGTGATGGAAGTATTATGCTATTTTAAAAACTATTTTAAGGGCCAGCTTGTGTGAGTGACGAGGCTTTGGTAAATTAACATATCCTAAGAGCTGTGTATTCTGTAAGATTAATGCAATCTGAAAATCATTGACATTTTCCAGCAATGGCGGGTTTTAATTCAGTCCACAAATTTGTAAATTTTGTCTCAAATGTCTACAAATTTAAACCTTGTGTGAATCTCAGCTGTCATTGCATGTCCCCACTGAGCTCTTCACATTTTCTCAAATATTCTAGGCGCCTCTCTTTAACTTTGTGTGAATATTTTACTGACCATTCGAGACAGAAATAATGCGATTTGAAAAACTGAGTTCAGGAGTAGGAACAATTTGTCCTACAATCCCCACTCTGCTACTGAGATGACCGTACGCATTTCTGATCACTAATAGATAGATGATGATGATAGAAAACGTTTCTCATTAAAAAAACAGCGTTTTTTGAGCAATTTCTCTTCCAGTAAAAAAATGATATATCGTGCTTGAGTCGAACAATATGACCATGTGCGACATAATTTTAATAACATACAAAGGTGAGTTTTATGTTTTATATCATAACATTTCTGTTCCAAATGTTTTGCTTATCCAAAGGTAAAAGCTGCGCTTGGATTTAGTTGTTCAACTTAAAATATTATGTTATACACCTTATTAAATTTATATTCTTCGTTTGCTTGTCTGGGATGCAAAATTTTCCTTCTTTCATTTTCGTATTTGATAATGCCTCCGACTCTTGGCATTTCTCGGTAACCGAGATGGTTTCCTTCCTTCTAAAGAAACTTGCTGTACTTGAAGACTTACGATATTTTGTAGAACAGTACGGTAACAGAGTCCTCCTTCTATTTACTGGTAATCTTTTTCCGGAAGTAGGACAAATATCTGGCGTTTCCGCCCTCTAAACACACAAAAAAAAAAATCCAAATTATATTCCCTTACAGTTTCCTCTCTTTAAATTCGGGTAATCATGTCGGGACTGATTATCTACTGTTAGATTTTGCTTTCTCTGAGCGTCTTACTTAGTGAGTCATTTCGTTGGTGTAAACAACTTTTACTAAGCCAGAATGCCCTTAAGTTTACTGGGGTATAAGGTCAATGTTTCTAAGATAAGTTGAGGTCGTTTTTCGTCCCAGGTAGCAGCACCATGGCTTAAGTTATTTGTGTCCATCTACCTGTCCTACAGAGATGCGTTCCGTGCTTCCGCTACCTTCTCACTAGCTCAGTTCCAATACAAAAAGTGTCTGTGCATTATATTTCTCATGAAAACGGGTCTTCAAACATTATCAGACGGACCTCAATATTTTATATTTATCCATTTTTGGTGACCGTAGGTCTAAATTCTTCACATTTTTATGTAAATAATCCATGTAGTATAATTCGCAGCGCATGTTTAGTGTTTTATGTTGAGCAATAATCTTATTAATGTACTCTATTTTTACATGGTAACATAAGCTGAAATATTTTTATTATTCGGTAGCATATAAATTAGCGAACTAATTAGCAGGAAGCATGGACTGCATAATTTCTCGATAGTGAAATAGGTCGACGTTTATATGCTCGAAACGCCAAGTTACGCATCTATAGTTATATTTTATTTAATTATTAACTCGAATACGTCCTTTTTCTATAGACGTTATGAAATCAGGTGTAGTTTGAGCGGATAATTTTAATGTAAAGTCTGGCATTTCATAGCCATGAAATTGACATGCTCTCCTCTCCCTTCGCTGGAATTCGAGCAATTTTTCTCTATTTCTTTTTCGCATATCAAGCAAACCTATAACTCTAGTCACACAACGAGGAAACTTTTGCTCTGAGTAACCCTATTTTTATTTATTGCTCACCAATATCCTATGGTAGTTTTTGTGAACTCATCGTCGTCATACGTAATAGCTCCCAATTTTTTAAATTTTTGTTTAAATTTTTCGTCCTTATCGTGCCATTCATGAAATGGTACTGTGAGTTTTTAGATTTTCGTTCTCAGTCTATTCCAGAAATCTTTCTAGTATATTTTATCTTAAGTTGCTTATATTTCATGTACCTCGTTCACATGAAATACATTGCTTGACAATGTATATAGTATGTACGCTAACAATGGCGATACTAGAGGGGTGCACGAGTAGTCACTTGTGTAACAGCCTCACAAAAAATAGCGCTGTAATTCTGAGACAGGGGTTCAATAGTGCTCTGAAAATTTTCATTCGTCAAGACTGGAAAGTCCTCTTACGTCAAAAGTACTTTACTCTCTCTATAAGTGCTCATCTTGAAATTGCATCGAAGTGAAAATGTTTTTCTTATGAGAATATCTTTCACGTCGTGAATCTCCGAATTTTTATAACGTATTTACAACGCCAACCTTCGCATAATAATTACGATTCAGCCATTTTCTGAGAGAAATTGATGGAAATGCAATTCATAGTTGCTATGCTAAGTAATTCATGTTGCGTGAGGGTAACTTTCCTGCTAAGGGTGCCATAATCACAAACCTACCTGACATGTGGGATTAATTAATCCTTCCACTAGTCAGACTCGCTTGTCTTATGTTATGTATTATAAAGCCATAAAGCTTTGAATGCAACTTTTATTTTATTCGTATTATTCTATTTTTGATAGAATCTTAAACGTTAGTGGTGTAAGAATTTGGTTAAGAAGTATTACATGTTACGGTGCTTTAAAGTAGTGAATTAACGCTTTACTTTCGGTGTCCCAACAAATGTGTCGGCGTGACTTCTTGTGCGCTACGGTCATGAATGTGCAGCTATCGCCGTAGAATAGGTTTTCTTTATAAATGTGTAATTGAGCAATTCATGGCTTCGGAGTATAAACCTATTTTTTATGCTTTAATAAAATAAAAATCTGGTAACACTGAGAAATTGACTTGCGTAGCCCATCTATGCTGAACAATATTTTGTACATCCTATTTGACTCAAATTTTTAGTAGGGGAAACAAATACCAGACGTTCAATAATGGATGAATACATTTACTATAGAAAAAACATCTTCGCCTGATTTCGTAAGCATAAATTTCTTTTACTTAATAATATGTTAGATGCAAGATACTAGTTTAGCTAGATGACACTAAGAGAAGCGCGAGTATATAAATATTCTACCAAAAATAACATGCAAAGTATTTGTACGAACAAATTTTACAATTAATAGGAATGAGCCTACAATATATGCATACGTGGGTAGTATCTGCTTTAGGTACTTAAATGCAGCGTTGAATTTAAAACGTGCAAATGCCAACCTTACGGACACAATCCTGACTGGTACCGCAAAGCTGAGCCAACATAGAGCAGTGTGTTGCCTGCAGCAAAAATTTTACATGCTCTTTTTGTGCGAAACATGCAGATGCCAAAGTTTCATTTGTCACAAGTTAGAAATTTTGCGTCTTACGTCATTCTGAAGTTTGTGTCTGCGGGAAGCAAATTTTGACCAAACATGTAATTGCGCCTATGAACCTTCCTCGTTAATTCTTATAGTTCTTATATACTCATGATGTCATGATCTGTAAATATACACAGCATGTCGCCTGTGGCATACCGTCAACTGAAATCAAAGCTCGCAACATCCATTAATGAAGTAATAGAATTTAGAATTACCAACCATTACAAAAATCTACTTCTGTATTCGTTTGGTAACACTAGTCAGCTAAAAAAACTTAGAATTATTTTAGGTTTATGTTCAGTCCAGGGCTTTTACATTGATTGGCATAAGACAACCCCCTTTGCGTAAGTTTGAAAAAATGGTCTTGCCTTTGGCGCGCAGAAAATTTACTCTGCAACAATGCTTAGATGCTGCTGACTCTTTTATATTATCATTACATGCGCAAGACTTCTGAATTAGTCGAGGATAATATTTCCTAAACCAGGCATCAGGGCCCAATACGTGGTCACATGTTCAAGGGAATGTTTGAAACATCGTGCACGAAAAAAAATTAAGCAGCGTGATAGAGGCGGTCTTCGAGATACGGAGAGAAGCTTACGAATTACACTTGCATTTGGCGCAATAACCTTGAATACCATCAAGGTCAGTATTTACATGTATCACGATCAGGTGATTTTGAAATTTTTCCTGTTATGACAAATTTCAAGTATAGGTAAATATTGATATGCAATTTCTTGTAATCCTTTCTTCACTCCTGGTATTCCAACAGCTATGATAATTTTCTTTCAGTAAATAGACGCTTGAGTGATTATGTCAAATTGATAATATAGTTGAAGACTTATAGTTTCTTTAGAACAAGTTTCTGCACACACATGTGTGTGTTCATGCACATGTAAAATGCATGAGAAATTAAGATTTTATTAAGCAGTAGGCTAACGTCGACCGTGAAAGTAACGTAAAGTAGGATAAATCTTGCTAGCAAGTAACAAGTAGAAAAGGCCGCAGCCGAGACTTCGGGTCTCGAAGACCGCCCGCACCGCTAACAACAAATATCGATGATTTGCTTTCATTAGAAGACAACTCATCAGGAATAACCGTTCAGCGAAAAAGGGCAATAAGGTATAGGTGGCGCCCTCATAATCCTCTTGCGAATTGAAGGTCGGTGTAAACTATATCGTCAATTTGAATGCAGTGTATCGCACCAGGATGAGCTAAAATGTGCTTTAAGATTCGTAGTTCGGCTTGCGCAGACTACACAAGTTATGTATGATTATAGTTTACAATGTTCCGCTTGATCTGAAACAATCAAATCAACTCTTGAGTATAAATAGAAAGTAGACATTGAAATGACACAACAAAACATTCGCGATGCGTTTCCATTGAAAAAAGTAATAAATTCGATCACACCAATTTTCATTATAGTTCTAATAAGGCGAGAGCATTGCGGACACTCCAAGGAGTGGATGTAAGCTTGCTGAACATAGTCTACTCAACGAGCTCACATGCGAAGAAGTCGTTGTCTAAAGCGACTCGCCTATTCGACTAGATTAGGAAACTAATCCCTGCACCTCATCTGAGTATTGGATTACAAATCAATATCTTACACTAAAATCTTTAGTACAATTAATTACAACCAGTGTTCTCAGGGCAAAGAGGAATAAATTTAGCACACTATCGATCACAAAAAATCAGTTTGAAGAAATAACAGTTATTTTAAACACCGAATAGCCAAGGCAGAAATTGGGCACGTCATTGATGGTATGCATCAAAATCGTCCGGATATCTGATGAAGTTACTTTCACGTCCCAATGAAATAAGTTTTAATGTTTTTATATTTCATTATTTGAAACGCTTCAAATTGAAAATATTTTCGACTAGGTCTTGATTTGCGCACCAGAAACGGGGGGGCCAGTCAGATACTTTAGATACACACACCAAGGGTTGATCACTCCAGGGCGGTGATATTTAAAAAATTAATCTCCTGACAAAATTTGCAGCAAACTGTTGATCACAAATGGCTCATTCTACAACAATATCGTCCTGTGCCGTGCAAGAGGCTTTTTCGTTTACACGGAATCCAAATACTAAATGCTCTGGCTAACAGTGATACTCCTGCTTGAATTTTCATGGGTTATTTGAACTGAATTTACGCCGAAATTACGCACATCAAAATCAAGCCAGGTAAGAATTTAAAATTTTACCTACACCTCAAATAAAGACACTTCTCTTGAATGCAAACCATGATCACGTGGTATAGAATTCTGTGCGTGCAATATATAAATGAAAATTAGGAGCTTGTGCATCAGCAACGGAACAATGAGTCCACAGCCTTTCAAACAATAATTACCAAAAAATTATTCAGAAAATGAGAAAGAACTCAAGCACTTTAGCACCGATTCTGAAACAAATCTGTCATCACACACAAACGCGAGAAATTTATGGGCAAAATTTCTGACGGAACATTTCTTAAGTAAGCAATATACAGTAATGAAAAATTTAAGAAAGCACACGTCACACCTAAGCACCTGCAAGATCGCGCGTTAGAGCAAAATTTTTGTCGCCTAAAAATTGGCCAGCACCGCGCGTGTCTCCGAGACGCAGAACTCGCGGGTCTCCGAGTTGATGGTAAATCGACCATATTTTCTAACAAGTAGCTTTGAGCCATTGCAGAGAGATTCGATGAAATTTACACAAGGTGCAGTGTTACGGAGGAAGGAAAGGAAGAAAATAAGAAATATTTAAGCCAGCAAGATTTTTGACACAAATGCAACAGAATAAAATTTGCTGAAATTCTACAGTACGATTAATTGATTGATAATAAATTAGTTTTAGCCTTGCTTACCACAATAAAGATGTTCAGAGAGAGGAAGGATGAAGACACTATTTAGTATGGAGTTAAGAGAATGTGGAATCCATGCACAAGGTGTGTTCCCGCAGAGGATCCCCTGCGCATAGAAATAGTAAGTAGAGCAGGAAGATTAGAAAAGAAGATAAAAGGGGAAGAAGAATGTCAGAGGTGATGAAAAAGGGCAGCAGAGAACCGAAATATGATGGTCCTCAGCTAAACAAAAGATTAATTTTTTTAAACAAAAAAAAAAAGTTCTACTTAACTCTCAGTTAGGGACCTGACATTTTCCCTCTGGGAGTGCTAATTCCCATAGGGACAATAGTTGTTTGCCCCATGGGGGACGGTATGACTAAACAGTCCAAGAAAGAAACGTCAAACATGGTGGTGTTATCATTAATAATACTGTTGCTCTATTGTAGGACACGAACTTGCTCGACTGGGAGAATGTAGGTCATTGATCATCTCCAATCGAATCTCGAGATGAAACCAAGCACAAGCTGTAATCCTAGGAAATGAGTGTCTACTGAGAAAATAACAAGGGCTGCTTCTTTACAAAACAACCAAAACCCATTCTCGCAGCCAGTGCTGGTATGTCTCCCACAGATAGCTCAGATCATCGCCAAGAAACAAAACATCATCAAAGGATGGTGACGAGGTCAGACATCATATTCGCGAGATCATCTCAGGAACTTACACCTTGAGAGCAAAACTTACACGTGCCCACATGCACGGCCACATCCAGCTCACACCTAAAAAGGACAACGAGAAGAAGTGCAAAACGCAGAAGATTCGTTGAGTGTGATAACATCGACAAGGTACTTAGTCCTTAACGTGAAGATTAGAAAATGTTCAGGACATTTTGTGCGGTTTAGAAAACGGCATCAAATTGACCAACCTCACAGTAAATATCTCCTCAGTGAGGGCTTCTGAAAAGATGTTCCTAAACTTTGACCCTTAGCAAATATGTACTTGAGTGAGTGGTCAAGTTCACGTTATAGATAAGGGAACGCGTCAAGAAATTTCGTCCTACATCACAATCGAAACTTCATACTTAGAAATTAACGTACGTGAAATACTTTTGCCAAATTTTTACGTATAAAATACGTTATGATTCTATTAAAATTTGAGGCCCATAATGTAACATTACACAAAAATCAGGCATTATATTCATGCAAAAAAATTTCAAAATTTGCACCTGTATTCACACCGTTATTAAGATGAGATATTGAAAGCCTTTCCGGGTATTTCTTTTTACAACTCACGTCGCACTTCGTCCAAATGGGAGACTGGAGCGAGCAGGTCTAAGCACAGTAGAGTGAAGGGCATTGCAGCTCTGGCAAGGAGAATCTCAACGACACAAAAAGTAGAAACTTTAACCAGGTGAAGTATCTAAGCTACTCGTGCAGGAGGTTGGTTGCAGTTGAATAAGGAGACAATAGTTGTGCTACAAAAAGTTGTGCTGTTTCTGCGATGAATACATCCGCGTTTTTTCTCTCAGTACGCAGTACATAGTCAATACAAAAATGTTGCATTTTAAAAGGGTTAAGAATGCAGAGACAGTAACAGGAATTATCAAAATGCATCTCCCAACGAAGCTAAAGAATGCTACATATTTCACTAGGAACATCGAACTCCAAAGAAACGCTGGAGAACGTCATCTTTAACGAAACTCCGTAGGAGAGTTTCGGAGAAAACAGGATATTAAGAGCAATAAAGCTCAACTGAACATGTCACGTAGGCCCTTACAACAAACGTCACTGATGCTCAGAGAAGTTACGCAAAGCCACGTGAAATTTCTGTAGATCACCTAATGCTATAGCAAGACGGTATTATTTACCATCTGACAATAAACATTGCGAGCTACCCATCAACAAGCAATTTATATAAATTAAGATGGTATTCTTAAGTTCTCACGGGAAGTTCGGTTGAATAAAAGTACACTAGAGATTGAGCAGCGAACAGCGATCTAAGATCTACGAGTAGCATACGCTAAATTTAATTACAACTTTCTAGTCACTGTTCAATGGACAAAAGCCTCATTTTGTTAAGGGAGGTTGTACAAGGCTCTTTCTCTGCCACACCAAGAAAAAACACGAAAATGTTACATGCTATGCATGGTTCTACTAATAAATAATTATAAATATCCTCCGCAAACAAGGTTTACCTCAGTGATCTAAAAAAATGGTTACACCGATACATCGATTCGCGGGTTAAGAACGTCAGAAGTCGATTATTTCAACTGGAACCTAAAAGGAACGCTAGTACGAAATCTGCCTCCAAAAACAGATATTGTGTCAATAAAAAGTGCTACGTACTGTACTACTCTTGATGCATTGGGATGATTAATCTACAAAAATTCATGCGGCTTGAACAATTAACAACCTATCAAGATAATTCTTAAATAAATATAGGAATGATTATGTCCAAAATACGCATACATTTGAAAGAACACCTTACATGAACAGGCCGGGAGAGAGAAGCTTCTTTCGGGTGACGTGCTTCACTGATAAATGTAATATTTACAGACTCACATCAGTAGCCTCCCTAATTCAAGCAATATCCGCAGTGAAACTTAAATTTTAGAACCTCCACGAAGCATCATCAAGCCCCATGCTGCTGTGTCCAAACGCGAGACAAAAATTCTATTAAGATTGCTGGTAAATTCACAGGATCTGGATGAAGTAGTATTCTTGATGTAGTAGTAGTAGTAGTAGTAGTAGTAGTAGTAGTAGTAGCATTCATTTCCACAATGTAGACGACTCAATTGTAGTCCTGTACGGGTCACTGCCAATCCTAATACCACTTCGATGGTTGACTGTCATAAGTTTCTGTGTGGGATGTTGTTTTTCAATAGCAACTTATCTATAATGACAGTTTTTTCGGGCTGTCACAATAATTCATCCACTTGCTCTCTGATGTTCTTCTCGCAGGATCAGTTTGTCGACACTTTGTCATGTAAGGTTGTATAAGCGTACAAGAAATCTATGCAAATCACCTGTATGTTTCCAAGCCGCCCGCTTCCAAAAGGTAGCCTTGTAGGTTCGTAAAACAATTTCCTCACTTAAGCAACTATTGACGACTAGTTACTTCCCGGAAATTGAACATACACGTGTATAACTAATATTGGCAACTTAGAGTTTCGTCATCGACAGGGTCCGCATGCGCTGTCAACCAGATGCTGGTACCAATTCCTCGGATTGCAACAATTTGTGATAAGAGTTAGGCGAAAATTAACCTACCCTAAGGTCTTAACAAATCCCGTTAACGAGCTCCTCGGCAAAAATATACCTCAAAATAAAACAATTACATCCATAAAAACAGTGCAGTCGAAATCTGAGCCAAAAGTGAAGTAAAACTTTCATCGTGAATAAAAAGACCTGAACAGTAATCCTGAACCAGATATTAAAATGTCAGCGTTGAAATAAAGCTAGGAATGAAAACTCTACAAAAGGCCTAAAAACTAAAAAACATGCCGCGAAGAAGCTAAGAAATGAAAAAAGCAATATGTAGCTCCTGAATGAAAAAATGAAGAAGCTAAAAAATTTAAATGCGTGCGACATGAAATTAAGTCCTTTCAAAAATTTGACGGGTAAACAATCAAAATAATTGAGCATGCTGCAACACATCGAAGTTTGCTCTCCTAGCCCATAAAACGTGAAGCTGAAGTTTAAATTTTCAGAACAGTCATCACAACAAACGTTTTAGCAGCACTATAAATTTTGAAGCATGGTTGATTTGTTATTTTTACATATTACGTTGTTCGCAGATACGTCTCGCTGAACTAATTACTTCCCGCTTCAATAGGTCTTGTTTTTCATGGCGCAAATACCGGTTTATAGCAGCTGAACGCAAATTACTTACCATGAAATAATATTTAACAATAAAATGGGAAATAACTCTCTCTGCCACGTAACCTAACTCGAAGAATTACATGCATGAGCAAACTTCCAGGGTAGGCTTAAATAATAAAATAAATAATTGACATTATAAATCAAAGATTTGGTGTAAAGAGAGAGCATGTCGTGAATACTATAACTGCGAATGAGAGCGTTTCTGAATTTTAAAAACCACTGAATCTGTGAGGTAAATTTACCGGAGCACGCAACTCCTCCGGCAACGCAGAAAACGATGAGGACGAATAAGAGGACACAGACATCCTTTTCCTACTTAATGACCTCGATTCTACACTCACCCAAAATGAGTGCTAAGAAAATAATGTACTAGATAGAACACCTAAACGTGTTAGTGAAATGGAACGACTGAAATGAAGTTTTTAAAAATAATCTCGAATGAAGACGTCAGGAAGAACACAGGTATGAAAGCTTTCGAGAAGTATGCTGTGTTTTGGTGTCCACCATTTGCAGCGAGTGAATCAAGCTCCAAAACCGGCAACAGTGCCCGTCACTTACTGCACAGCACCATCGCGCAAAACCGGCAACAGTGCCCGTCACTTACTGCACAGCACCATCGCGCAAAACCGGCAACAGTGCCCGTCACTTACTGCACAGCACCATCGCGCAAAACCGGCAACAGTGCCCGTCACTTACTGCACAGCACCATCGCGCAAAAATTATTGTTTCTCAAATACCTGATCAAAAATTGCTCAGAGCAGCACAGTCAATAAGGCTATTGTATAACAACCCAATGCAAGTGACAAAATACGGTCGTTTCAACACAAAGCTTATTTCAAATGAAAACTTGAAACATTTAAAAGCAACGCATTTCTTGTAACAGGGAACTTAAAACTGATCTGCACAAGTTTTTCATTGAAAAACTCGCTAGATAAAAACCAAAGCGAAAAAATTCATCATAAAATTGAAATAACGAACACCGATACATTTTCTAGGAAGATAAAACGCAAACCTGCTCAACATTGCGAAATGTAACATCGTTCTGGTGAGCAAATCGAGCTGTAACCTTACCAGCAACAAAGATCCGTAGCGCTCTGAATTTCCGGGAGAACTATTGCATACCTTCACATGTAAAGAATGGGGGAACGTTGACAACGACATGGGATGCAGGTAACAAATATCTAAACAAACATTCTGTTCATGAAATGCCGAAGATTTATACTACAGGTATGAAAACTCCTGGTCTAGATTTGTACGAATGAAGTAAAAGTAATAGTCTTGCTCCTAAAACCATACATGTAATACTTCGGAAGGCAATGAAGGCCGCTGATAAAAAAAGCAAGGAATGCATTCAGTTGAGAACAGCATCCATCACGCAGAATAGTTATTTAAGACGTTTCATGAGGAATTACTCGCTCCGTATATAAAAAAGAGTGGATTCAATGGAAACGAGAAAAATTCAGTCAACCAATGAGGCTCAAAGATGCTAACCGCTATTCTGCGTTGAAAATATCATAAAATGAAAAAGCGTGGGATGTATTCCGAGCAAAATAGATAGGAAATAATTCCTCAGCAGCGGTAAAGAAGAAGCAAATGAAATTAAGAAATGCGAACGAAAAATTAGACAGCCTTTATACCTCGTTAAAGATACTTTCATGGAAGATCATGTAAGGTTGAAGCTTTACATATGAGCATCTTTACATAGCCACGTTGACTTCCATGGTTAGGCTAGTTTTCTACGATATTTTACTGCTTTACAATCAATATTTGCTTTCTGTGTATGAATCCCTAACTACGCAAACATTGTTTATCCCGTCAGGATGATAATAAAAACAATATAGGGGCTTTATCAGTGTTGTTAACCTATTAAACCTGATCCCTAATTCATTAAGATTATTCCTAAGAATATAGAGAATTACACGAAACTTAATCTTAAGTCCTTTAACAAGTCACCACAAAGCTTGGGAGTGATCAGGAAACAGGATGCATACCCTATCATGTAGTGTTCAGCTCCCGCACCGGACGATAACTACAATGAACAGAGGGGCCATTTCATTGGAGAGAGGTCTACGTTCAGAATGACGGGATCTTGTGCTTCGAGAATAGACCCAACCATTTGCTATAGGCATGGTTTCCCGACCTCGACAAGCTTGTATGGAAAAACGTGTCAAGTGAGCTTGAAACGTTAAAAATGAGTCTCGGAAAAATTTGTGCTCAGTTGTATGTGCGTGGTAGAACTTGTAAGCGGGCAAGAAAAAGTCACTGGTTCCCATATCCTTAGCCAGGAAAATTTATCATAGAAATTGTCTGTATATTTAAATAAATCAAATTAGGTCAAATCAAAACTATGAGACAGCAGAAGTAGATGCAATTGTTTGCATATACTTCATTTTAATGTTTCACAGCGTTAAAAATAAAACGTTTTGTAGAGACTATCTTCAATTTTCGCTCCTGGCTAAAAAAATCAAAGAAAAATAACATCAAATTCGTATCTATACAATGAATTACCCCTCAGACCGTGTCATTTGTGTCATCTGCACAGTTATAACTGTATGCACATTCACAAACTTGAAGTAAAACACATAGGGAAAAACTGCCGAAACAAACTGTCTGTTCAAGCAGTGATTAGTCAAAAATTAGCTTTGTCAGAAACAGTCTCAAATTCTTAACTTTCAATTGAAAGTCTCGTATAGACAGTCCTTTGAGTAAGGCTGTTCACATTAGCATGAAAATTTTTGAAACCATTCGTAAATCACAGAGATAGCATGTGCGTACGGGGGAGAGACTGAAGATTTTTGAAAAAGTCCAACACAGCAAACATATCCTAGAGACCTAGAGAGCATAGACGACAAAATGTAAGCAAATTCGAAACAAGCCGATGTGAGCGAGATAACCTACCAAAAACGTTCAACGACCACACCATTTGTCCAAGTCTGAGCCTAACATCTTAAGGGGGAGGAACAGGTCTGACGCCTCTTCAGCCGAGGCATTTTTTAGCTTAGAGGTAGCAGGAGAAGAAGAACCGAAAGTGCACGATGGAGAGACGGATGGGGAAGGTTCGACAGAGGAAGAAAACAAGCCATCAGATAGAGATTGAGCGGACGCACCTTCGGCAGAAGTGGACTGTTGTTGAGTACTGGCAAGTGGCGTTTCAGATTCGTTTGAGCAACCAGCGAACTTGCTGCCGACAGCCGTGTCTAGAGAGTGACAGTCAACGACGTGCGCTGAGCCGGAGAGAGACCCTGACGAAGTCAACGAAGACGTGGACCCTAAAGACGACACCAAGGGAGACGTGAGGCGAGGCGTAGTAGGCCATGGTGACGACGATCTAGAAGACAAACCTGGGGACGAGGGGGGAGAGGCGCGGAGTACTGGGGACGACGGCGGAGTGGCACGGACTCCTCGAGGTGAGGAGGAGGGAGGCACCTCTTCAAACGAGTCCTCCCTCCGCAGCTTCCACTTCTTGCAGTGCCGGGAGAAGGGATGCAGCGTCCAACGACCGCTTCCTGCAGGGTGCATTTGATACTAGTCAGGGGTGGAGAACTAACATCATTCACGGTGCATTCGATGACTGACCAATGGAGTAATTAGATGACATTTGTATAGACAGACCAGCATTTAAACATGTTATATCATTCATGGAACATTCGATGATTGACAAATGGAGTAATTAGATATTTGTTTAGGCAGACCAGTATTTAAACATGTTATATCATTCATGGGGCATTCGATGATTGACAAATGGAGTAATTAGATGACATTTGCATAGACAGACCAGCATTTAAACATGTCATTCATGACACATTCAATGTTTGAGAAATGGAGTGATTTCAGAATATCGGTACAGGACCATCAACATTTAGATGATGAGACGCAAGTAATTTGACAACTTGTTTTAGTGATGATAAAGAGGAATGACTACTCTAATAGTAATGTGGGAGAGAATGTTAGAACAATGATGAGGGAAAAAAAGATGGAGCTTTAAGGACATCGATTATGTTCATGAGTATGGCACAGTAGGTTTGAACTTTAAGAAACGACTGCATGAATTTTGTTCTAGCAAATAGAGGTTACACCTAACTCCTAGGATGGTGAATGGCGTTGGTGAAAAACTTCACAACATTTATAGACTTTGTTGCGAATGGTGATTAGCCCTCTCCAATATCAGCACAATTGAAGTATGAATTTGAATGAAAATAATATTGCACTGAATAATGCCTTAAAAAGTAGTTTCGAGGCAAGTAGAACATGAAGATTGCTTTGCCATTTGAGTCGTGAACAACGGGTGAAATTTCCCTCACAATACAAGTTTTGATTAGGTGATGATGGTCGAAAAAGATTCTAATGAATAAAACACAAAAAGTAATAGCCTACATGCGGAGAAAAAAACATAATTGAAAGATTGAGCCTACTTATTATTTCAAGAAACGTTCAAAATGAATGAAAATGAACGATGTTACAATTGATAAAAATATACGTGCCTTTGCATGAATCTCACAGAAAGTTCATCAATATCGAACGATATTTTGGTAACTGAAACCAAGGAAATGTAAACATGGAGAAGCGATTTGTTACCGAAATATTGAGATATTTAACATTTAGAGAGTAAACAGGCGAGGTTAGCGGCACTTTATGAAGGACATGAGCGAGAAACATGAGGACACTGCAGTATGTGTGTCTCACGTTGCTGTGAGAGCGAAAGCAGTTGCAGTCTGACGCAACGCTGCAACACTGACGCAGACCACAACACGACGTAACACCGACGCATACCTCGATGCAACACTTATGCAGATCACAACACAACACTGATGTAGACCCCGACGCAACACTGACGCAGACCACAACACAACACTCGTGCAAACTTTGACAAGCAACACACGAACACACACGCAACACTCGCGTAAACACTGACACAACAACCGTAAGCAGCAATGCCGCACCCGCACAGGTAATGAAGGATACAGATATATTCACAACATTTAAGTGACACACATAAACACCGGTACAGCACACACAGACACTGTACAGCCACTCGACATGGGTGCAGCGTGAGAAAATTTTAATCCTACGAGGACAAATTCCACACACTGATATCGATTCGAACACACGTAGGGCTTGTCATTGCATACGAATTCTGATGAGACACACATGCACTGATTCAACAGCGCCCTCGAAACTGACTCGAAGATGCAACAGTAATGCAATAACACACCTAAATCAGCGCACACACACGCTAAGGCAACCTCAATTTAACACGCACGCCAAGGCAACCTCAATTCAACACGCACGCTAAAGCAACCTCAATTTAACACACACGCTCCCCCTGACACCTCCCACACAAAGACTGCTGCATGATGTGAGTTACTAGCGTAGCACCACGACATTAACTACTCTGTTCATGTTGGCATTATCTAGCAAGCAACACAGAGAGTGGCGCTACATGTGCAGATAGGCTTACAGTCAAATAGATTAATGAGACAAGATTACGTACAGAGAACTTCATTGCTATTGATACGGTGAAAGAACTCGTTAACCAATACAACTACCGCTAGTATTCTCCTCGAGGTGTGTTAACCCTCTACCGCCTAATTTTTCTACTCATATTGCCGGTATTATAACCACCGTTATTAGACGTGGCTCTAGCATCAGGTTGTCTCCAACATCACATTAGAGACGAACTGCAACTCGTCAGTGAACTTCAAAAAATACATAAGAGCATCTACTAGACGAGAAATAAAATATACGAGCAGTTTTATTGAGTGTACCCTGTGGGGAACGTGAGGCGGTAGAGGGTTAAGACTCAGAAAGCTCCTGAATCTGTCCCGTACGTTAAATGCCCGCACCATGAAAATCCCTGGTAGACTTGAAGGTTTTTTTTTTTGCACCGACAATTGAGGCAGAGGCTCACCGTATTTATTAGTCAAGTCCAATGTGCTCTTATTTTACAGTAAGGGAATGGGTAACAGTGCAAACTAGGAGTAGTTAGTCAAATGCGTGCCAAATACCATTGTTCAAGGTTAATATGGTTTCAATACTCCTTCCAAAAGGCCGATTCAAACGCGGATAGTAATTATGGATTTGGTAGTAAGGTGCTATTATAGATAAAAGCTGTAAGGTAAGTATTTTAATTTGGTCTAATAATTAGAAAATACATGGATGTGTAATATGTTCACAGTTCTTGCAAGACGGGCTTTATATTCGCGGTAAATACCTATGACCAGACTTTAAAAAATAAATAAATAAATACATGTAATAAAAAACATTTAATATTTTTTAATTTGAAAACGGTAAGCTTGAAAAATTAGGAATATATTAGGTAGCACCTATGTACGGAAAATGTACAAGCCAAGGCTGGATTTTGAAGCAATATGCATCGTCGTAGCGGTGCCATAGGTAGCGAAAGTTTCATGTTGACTTGACTAACCAACGAGCTCATTTCCAGCATTTAACAACCCTATAAGGTTGCCAGATCCTGCTCTCAAATTATCTATGAAAAAAATTCACACTCATAACTTTGGAAGAGGAAAACTGCGCGTAGCATTGTCAAGTTTACGGAAGAACTTCTGCAGCTAACTGCATTGCTATGACAACGAGAATTGTTTGAAAACCCGGCCCCAGAAGTACAAAGTTCACGGCAATATTACACTGGCAAACGAGCAGCCACTCCCGTACCATGTTGTGAGCTCGCCAAATTTCCAACTATTTCCATCAGGTTGCAAGTTACTTGTGACTTGGAAACGACATCACCCCTCTTCTTCGTTCACACATGTCCCTGAACCATTCACTAGCCTTCATTTTTCGGATCAGGAAACTCATATAAGCGAGTATTAGAAGCGCACAAAAAGCAATAATGTGCGCCCTTGGTAATCTTCCGATACGAATAAGGCACCGAGATAACTATCGACATGATCACAAATTTAGTTCAACTGCAAACCTGCATGCCTGACCCATTATCAATTACGTTGGATCTGAAACATTCAATTTAATTTAAGACAGTTGGTTCTCACTAATGCGTTTGACGATTTACTTACATTTTTTGGGATTTCATTTATGGAATGAAAATGAAAGGGCGGTTAATTTTTCTTACACACTGCTGAAATAAATCAAGAAAATTACTATTAACCCAAAAATTCTTCAGTTTCCGAAAGCAATAGTAAATTTACAGGCCCGTATCTTTACTTTAAGACAGCTTCATTACGGCTTTGATTAAATCGTGGGGTATTTTTGAAAGCTTGAATATAATAATGACTAAAAAAATACGACCCGTGTTACTAATTTCGAAGATATTTAAACAGGAGGTACAAAATAGCCACCAACAACACTCTCTCAATTCTATGACGACACAAAGGAGATTTCGCCAAAAGTTCCAACAAAATTGCCGGGTTACCACAAAGAAACAAACACAATTTTCAGCTGGGAAATTCGTGTGGCGATGTTGCAAGAAGCTGATGTCGCATCAGTGCCGTGAGCTTAGAGCTCTGGGTATTTTAACATGCAAATCTATTGCACTTGAACATTCGGTGGCCCGAGTATTCATTTACCTTCCATTTAAGTCTTCAGTATTTACCTTAGTTTTAATATTTAAAACTAAAAATTTAGCATTGAGCGAAATCCATGCCACTATTTTAGTGCAATAAATTTCAGCTCCTCTACTAATCATTTATCAATTATGATATTGTTAGAAGTATAAGCTTTTAAAACATTTCTCGTAGTTGCCTGGTAGTTACCGTATCAACTCGCCGCGCAGATCACAGACTTTTTCGTACGAAAAAACACTAGCAGGCCAAAGAATCAGAAAAGATTTAAATCTTACCTTCACGATTAATTGGGAGAGTGAGCGCAAAAACAATGTAAAAAACTTTGTGGTAATCTTGCAACGCAAATGAAGGCAAAATTCATACAGAACTTGAAGAGGTCACGCAACTGCACGATGCAATCAAAAGAGACAAAATTTACCGAACGCCACAAATAAGGAAGAATTTCTGGCAGAGAAGTAGTGCAATGACAGGAACGAGGCAAGAAAAACGTGGAATTCAAACGAATTGCTAAACTGAAGAAGAAAAATCACCACGAAATGAAGCCCCGTTTACGAAAGAAGCTAACTAGAAACTTATTCATCAATCACAAAGTAATCTAAACTTGAAGTGCCGTTTTAATTTGGAGGTAAGAAGCGGTTACTTGAATCACATGAAATCTTGCAAGTAAAAGGGCCCTACCAGATGCATATGATAATATAATTTTTAAGAGTTATTCCTGAAAGAATACAGTTGTTTAGAATTTCCAACAGCTAATTACAAGCTATAAAAAATATTAATAAAAACAATTGAGGCTGTTCGTGTAAATGAAAATATGTCTGATCTCACGGACCAAAACTTTTCCCTAACGATGACCAGTAAAGTTAAAGTGACACAATCGTATTATATGTACTTCAAAATATTTCGTAAATACATCTATACATTTTAAGCAATAAATATAGAATTACGATACGCTTGATTCGGTGACCGTAATCGTGTTACAAATAGTGAGAATATGCAACGCTTATACACCGCGGATGAACCCACACTTGAGCTAACACTAAATTTCTCTGCAGGTCTCAATAACATTTGTACTTCTTTTTACCTCACGTAGCCATATATCACGGGGACTAACTCCGGAAAATATCTTAGCTTTAGCCTCGGCAGAGCAGCCAAAACAACATGCAGTAACCCGTTTGTCCTCACGGTTATAGTTGAATAAACACACGCATCCCTTCCTTGATTCTTGCCTTACCCTCACCTACTAAATTTGAATTTCATTTCGGCTACTGTCGAGTATCGAGTGAACTCAGTTCATCACTCAGCTTCAATGGAGCTCATCGAGAGATTAATGACAAATCGACGTTCTAAGTAGAAGTTCGTGTCCACAACTCGCTTTGCTTTGCTGCAGGGCTCAGTAATGATCTTCGCCTGCTGCTATGCGACTCAGTCCCTCCTTTTGCAAACCGCTTACCACAAACATTAAAGAAGTTGCATGTTACACACGTGGGATGCATAACTCGCTTAAACGTAGATAGACATTAGAGACATCATGACAAATTTAACGCCCAAGTTCAAAATTGAAAGACCATTGGATAAGAATTGCTCCTATATGCTTACAAGTGTGGAAAAAGTCTCCCAAACTTCACTTCGAAATAGATTATAAGTCATATTTTCTTGCGACAACAGAAAGCAACTGGACGGTTGCAAGTCAAGCTTCCTGTCGCTGAATTAATTTCGCTAATAACATTACGGGCAGCAAAACAGAAAAGCTCATTAGCCACTGGTTGATGCTATACAGGACGTCGATCTGAATTTTTCAGTTCCCATACAAACAGAATTTCATCGAGCTATTTCTGACATCAGTGAACGACTTTCAATGACGATTTGTAACGTTCATAGGAAACGTTTGAAAACGCTGACGAGGCTTACCTTGAATAGACGGAACGAGTATTCGTTAAGGAAAAGATGGAAGAAACTAAAGACGCACTCAAGTGAGTATAACGAGGATGCACACCAGGCCACGTAGCGCACCAACACAACGGAGCCGTCATCAATAAATGCAATCGAAAAGAGCAGCTGCCAAAACTATCAGCCAACTGCAATTGGCTTGGATATCGAGCTAACTCAAAACCCTGCTAAATTCCAGGGAAATGACTAAAATCAAGGATTCCATTAAAAAAATGCACCGAAAAATCGATTTCTAAGTGTTTCCTGAACATTCCGCAATTAATGAAGTAAAAAATAGTACATCTTACTTTTTTAATTTTGACAGCGACTTTGTTTGATACCGTCGCCTAGAGTCGTTTCTTTCACCTTCAGTAAAACTTATGTCTTTAGCAAGCTCGTCATCCTGATGAAGCCTAGTACATACAGAATGCCTTCAAACTCGCATAGCTTCAAAAATAGAGAAACGCGTGTAAACAATGGACATAAGACGGCGGTTGTGTCAAACACACAGCAATCAACCGAGCCTGGTTGCGATGGAAGCCAATGCCTATGGCCTAATTACGCACCTTTGCAGCGAGTAAATTACTGGTCATACCGAGGTAAGAATCCGAGGCACTAGGCAGCTTAATTGCTTCACAGAACTCAACTTGGACATGGTATATGACCCTATAATTTTTTCGGACTACTTCAATTTAGCTACACATGAGAATACAGGAAAAAACCCCTTCCACTAGCGAATAATGCATTATTTTAACATTGACATATGAACACGATGTTCAAAGTAAAAAAAAATACTTTATTTTTGGTGCTAGTAATTCAAAATATTGATACATAGTTCCTTTTTTTCGCACCCTTCATCCGATGATACTTTCGTCAGTCAACAAAACGTTTTCATGAAGTTGAGCGTCTGCTGTGCGGGTCATTAACCAAAAATGGTGACGCCGGCTTGTCATACCATAGTCATGGGGACACGCCATTGAAAAATGGAACAATTGTTCTATTATGAACAATCAGCCATTGAACAATTATGAATAAAAAAATGTAACTCATTCGGAAAAATAAAATCGCGCTTTACGGGGCCCTTTCACACATCTTCTAAACTATACAGTTGCGCCACAGTCCAGATTTTCGTCAAGGTTTCCATCTCTCAAAAAACTTTCTCATTAATTCCATTCGAGCTTCATAAAGCGTTTAAAAATAAGCGATCTTACGCAAAAAAGTATTCACAATAACTTCAGATCCCCGCAGCGGTGGTTTCAACGGTATCAGGTCACTTGCTCAATACGTCGTCTTTCAACGCTATCAGGTCACTTGCTCAATACGTCGTCTTTCA
>JACJUY010000142.1:248315-292066 GCA_014220935.1 Platorchestia sp. MABIK
AATGATCCTGTTCATCCAGGATGAGAAGTTTTTGGCCTGTCACATTTGAGATGATTAGTGGTATAAGGTCTACAGCAGCTTGATCAAAATGTTTGTCGTCAATGTAATTATCTATGAGGTTTGGCATGTCTCCACTGTTCTTGTCAAAAAACTTAGCGTATGTGCTTTTGTTTGCTTTACTCTCAGTTTTGATTGCAGTCTTTAAGGAATTGTAATGCCATTTTGATGCTGGTTGTTTCGTAAGTAGATGAGCTACTGCATGAAGGAGACAGTGTCTATCGGTTTTGGTGTGAATTAGCTCTATTTTCCGTGATCGTCTCAATTCATCCATTGTGGAATTCGTGCGTTCACAAATTGGGGTGGAAACGCTTTTTTCGAACTTTTTACATCATTAAGAGGTTCTGAGAGGTGCGGGGAATTTACGTTTTTCTGGCTCTAAATGGGCCGGCAGTGGTGATTTCTTGTATGGGGATCTGCAGAGAACTGAGAAATGCTCGTGTCATTTTAATTTTTATGGTGATGATTGTGCATGCAGTTGGATGGTGAATTTTCCATCGATTGTCGACTGCAATTTTGCTGCGATTTCTCTCTTCCTGTTGATTTCACTGCATCCGAGTATGTGATTGGATGTTGATTTATACTCGTGTCTGAGAGGGGCTTTTCATCCTCTGTATCAGCAATGGATAGCAGTGAAAACCTATTTTTTGTAGGCACTTCGCAATTGCTTGTGGCAGAGGGGGAAGAGGGTTTGTTAAATGAGAGCAAGCATCGGGAGGAGAGGGGAGAAGAGGGTTTGTTATATGAAGGCAAACATTGGTTTATGCTGCTGGAGGTTTCACGGGGAAAGGCTGTCACTTAGAACAATCATTCAACTCATTCTGCTGTTTTGCATAATCATTAGAGTGTTCACTTTCTTCATTCAAGTCATGGGAGTTTCTGACACAGGAGGTATAATGTGGAGTTAGTCTCAAAGGTAATCTTAGAGCAATTTGTTGAAGAAAATGATGAGTATCTTCTCGCGTAATAGGCCAAGTGCGGACATCATTGTAAGCTTCATTAACAGTTACAGTTTTTGCATTTGCTCGCAGCGGAATCAGTTTCAGACCAATCTTTGCGCACAGACTCGATGCCATGTACAATTGCTGACCACTGCATGCACTCACCACATAAATATGAGAAAAAACATTATTTGTCATAATTACATTTTTTAGTTTTGTAAGGTTATGAAATGAGAGGCTCAAACCTTTGAAACTAATTATATAGTTCCTAAAAGGAGGTGCGCGTTCAATCTCATCATAGAGATTATTGAGACGTTCCGAAGTTATTATCTGAATCTTGCATGCGCCATCAATGTCATCTCTGATGATTTTTGTGAGACTATTGTCTCCAATAAGAAAAGTGTCTAAAGGGGATTTTGCATAAGGATGGTCACTCGCAGCTGCCACCGGCGTAAAATCATGAGCGCTGCGATAATTTAAAGCAAAAAGCTATTCTGTGATCATTTGAATATTTGATACAGTAGAAAAATCGACGCTGGGCTTGGGGGACAATTTTGTCTCAAAGCTTAATTTAGAAATGCAGCTGTAAGAGACAGCGTGTTATTTATTTCGTGAATAGTTTGGGAACTAGTCATTTGTAGAGGGTGTAAGTACCCATCAAAAGCGGTAACAGGTCTGCTTGTATTGTTTTCCACTGAAAATCTTACGTTATCCTCGCAGTTCACGTTCTGAGGTATTTTATTGCCAGTGTCAGCCGCTGCGCATGCATTTTCAAACACAACTCCGCCGCCTGAAAGGCCTACACACAATTTATCATTAAAATTATAATTAAAATTAACTCTTTTACTTTCTGACTGGTCGCTCACATCTAAAGTTTTATCTCGTTCTAACGGTGACGTTGGTGTTGGTGTCATCGTCGGTGGTGAACGATTTTGAGCTTTCTCAGTGACGCAGAGCAGGGGAGATGTCGCCATGACGCAATCGTCGGGATGAGAGGAAGGAGCTGGCGGTGCTGTGGCAGCTCTTGCCAGTGATGAGGTTCCTTCTTTACTCGAGATCTTTGACTTTGTGGATGATGAATCTTCTCGGGCACAGTCCAAAGTGTAGGGTTGCGAGTCGAGTGTTGCTTGTGTGCAATTACTTGAACTCGCTTCTGATGCGTGCGTAGTTGGTGGTGTCGAGACTTGAGAAGTTAAGACGTTCTTTGAATTTTTGCAAGCGGCGCTAGAAGGAGTTTCACTCGTGTTGGATGAGGTATCATTCTTGCTCGATATTGTTGACCTTGTGGACGATGGATCTTCTCGGGCATCATTTAAAATGTGGGGTTGAAAGTCGAGTGCTGCTACTGTGCAATTACTGGAGCTCGCTTCTGGTTTGCCAGTAACAGGTGTCGGAACTTGAGAAGATGAATTATTATTGGGAGCTGAATTATTACAAAAAGCGCTTGAGAGATTTTCGCCCGTGTCGGATGACTCGGATTTTGCAGTCATTATTAGTGGTGCTTCAGTGGCTGAGAAGCACTTGCTGATATCAGACTTCATGAACGTCCGAGAAGATTTTGCCGTTGTGAGTGTTTGAGGGCCTTGAACTGGTGGATTCACGGGGGCGGATTTATTTGGTCCGCCTTTCTTCTTTGTGACTGGTGCATTACGCTTTTTACGGAGCTTTTCGTACGAAGCTGCACTGGAGGATGTTGTTGTTTCAGATGGAGCAACCTTCCGAGTAGTTGAACGGGTTCTGTATGCATACATTGTGACGTTGATAGATAGGAAGAAAATTAAATTTTGTTCATTGAGTTTAAGAAAAAGCCATCGCTTTTTAAAGGTTGATGAAAAGGAACTGCCAATGGGAAAGCGAGGGAGGAGGGGGGGTGTTAGCTAGAAGAGGAGAGAGGGGGGGTGGAAACAAGGGGTGGGAGGGGGTAAGATGGTTGCGGTCGGCGAAACAGCGTCGCTTGCTGTCCTGCTTGGGGAAGAGAAAGGGAAAAGACAATAAAAAAAAAACTTCAACTTTTCCATCAGAAGATTGCTATGGTGAGCTAGTCGAGAAACGTTATATTGCTTAGGTTTACCTCACATTGTGGAATTGTGTTCTGTCTGTGAACACAGGCTTACCATTTTTAACATGGCAAATTATTTCCGAAAGTTGCTAGATCAAGTTTATTTAGCTTTTTAACTTAAAAGTTCCTTCAAAGAAGAAGAAGTTTTTTACCCTTCTCACTTATAACCTCACTAGTTGACGAAAATTGCCCATCAGCAGAAGAAGATAATAATGAAAGCTAATTTGGAGATTCAGAAATTGTTCGTGTGCATTAGAAACTTTTTCAACATTCATTCTCTATTACATCAGAAAGTGGTTCACAAAACATGGTCACCATTATTTTTCCAAAGATGCGAGTTTGTCAGAGCACACTTCCTGTTCTGTTTCGAAGCTGGAGACAACGGCACTTGTTCCACATTTAGAGTAGAGGTGATTTAGAGGGAAGAAGCGGAGGTTGAGGGGGCGGGGGTCAGCTTGTTCGCGGTTCACGTCACCGCAAGGGAAACAACACTGCGACACAAGTTTACACATCACGCCACTCTGATCTGCTTGTTAAAATGATCAGAACTGAGTCATTGAGACACTGAAGTTTACTTTCACCATTTAGTTAGGTAGAGGGCACATTCACGGTCACATAGTTCTAATTTCGTATTTCGTGGAGTTTTCCTTCCCTCACATTGCGTTCACATGGAGCGTGCGTTCACGGTGAACGCGCAGCACGAGCGAAAAAAGAAGAAATGTATTAGTAATGGACTTCAGCGGCAAAATCTCAAATTACCATCTCTTCACAAGGCCCAATTGCTAAAGCAACGCCATTTGAAATAAATATTACAGTTTACATAGTGAAATTTTTTAAAGCACGATTCCATTTTTTAAACAAATTTTGTAGTCTGTAGGAAACGATGTAACGCTCTATGGCCATTATAATTTTATTCATGTACGGAGACAAGATTGAACAACCTACTCCCAGAAGAACACTATCCCAACTGTGAAACGTAGAGGTGGAATATTAATAATATGACGTTGCTTCGCATTTAATGGTACGAGAAAGTTATAAATTATTTAAATAATATGAATTAGGCTGAAAATTTGCTGTAAAACTGGATCTTGGATCTGAATTGCTGTTTCAGCTGGTCAATGAACCGAAACATAGGACCGAATCAATTCGTTTATGATTCCAAAGTAATGATCTTAAGGAACCGTCGCCGTCGCGTCAATCACTGTTTTCAAATCCGATGCAAAATTAGTGGTGGAAATTCAAATATCAAATCTCTGCATGAAAACAATCCACCTGAAATGAATAGATGGGGTTGGTCAAAAATAAATGGGCTTAGATTTGAATCAAATCTTGGCAGAAATTAGTAAAAAATCCCCGAACTATGCAAGAGTTATTGATGCAAATGGCGGTGTTGCAATTAAATGATAGATAGATTTTTTCGAGTGTCGAAATAATTTTGCTAAGGCTCATCTCGTAAGATCATGTGAATCAATTCTTTAAAAATCAGCTAACTTTATTCCAATCATGTATTATTTTTGTTGAGGGTGAGCATATACTGTGAGCAGTAGTTCCAAAAACACATCAAATTAAAAAAGGGTTATGACCAAATAACTGTTGCGCCCCTCTGTGCTTTTGCGGTTTTAATCGTAGTAGTTTCAAGTGATGATCTTTATGAACAATAAACATGAAATTGGTGAGCCGTGAGGCTAAAATAGGCTAGCAAGAACAGCAAAAAGACTTTTGCGTACGGAGGGACTATGCAGAAGAAGACCGATAAAGAAACGTTTGGCACGGTGCAGAGACTAGAAGTTGTTTTCAAATTTGTTACGATCATTAAACCTCACCTCGATCGTTGAATCTCAATTTAATCCAATGTGATGCAAGCAGCGTTCTAAAGAGGTGAAACATGAAAAGGGTTTTTTTTAAACGCAAATTACCCTTTCTTTGTGAGACACATCTCAATGAATTGTCATTAAACAATTTTAATTGACCGAGGTTTCCTTACAACCACATATGCGTCATTTTGAAGGGACTATCTTTACATAGAAATATTTTTAGAAATCGATGGCGTAATTACTTACTTAACCGTTGTAGTTAATACTCGACTTCTACTTAAAATGTTGTTCAATCAAAATAATCCATGACCAACATATTTCATCAATGTATCTTTCACCAAATGTTAGAATCTGAATATTTGAGTGGTACGGACTTTTTGATTTCGAAAGTATTTGTCTTGGTATGGATGGTGTGGATATAGAACCAAAAAACATGGGGAACATTGACAACTGCGCTATCGAGTTGCCTGTATCTCTGTCAGCTCTTTAACCCAAACTAACCAATGGCAATGGGTGCAACAGACAGAGCTAGGAACGCAAGTGTGATGTCCTCATTGTTAAATGTTGTCAAACCACCTCTCTTTATATGTACTAAGTTACAGGATACGGATTGTATCATACTTTATACTTGACCACTTGATTTCTTTGTTCAGTAAATTTGATTTCTGAAAATATCGTAACATTCGTACATAGAGTACGGTAGAAAGAACTCCCATTTCAACAGAGGAATCGAAAGAACATAAGGTAACACAAAAAATTATAATATTTTTAAATGAACGAATTCGTTATTTCAAATTTAAAAAATGACAGCGTTCATCAATAGCCGTTTCACACATAAAGACGTTTTTAGAAGTTTACAATTTATTTGGTTAACATGTGAGAAGTTTCTTATTTTTTCCCGATAGGCTTCTTTAGTTGGTTCAAGAACTGAAAGCGATGTGAGGAAGTTTCGGTTTTGAAGTATGCCCCTCAAGAAAAAATTACAGGATTATAAATCAGGCATGAGCGTTGGTCATTTGTCCAACCTGTTGGAACCAGATGTTGTTTAGGATGTCTTGTTTCTCATACTCGTCAATTTCAACGAGAAAAAAATTGTCTAGCGAATCCTACTAACAATTTGAATTTACAGTAACTGTGATTCCATCCTTGACAAAGTAGTAAATAGCAATGACGCCCATAGACGACACAGCACGCCAAACGAGCAATGTGAGGCAGTGATTAGGTCATCAATGAGGTTTAGTGGGTTGTCAGTGGGTTTGCAATCCCGGGACAAAGTGAAAATCTCGGAATTCTGTGATTTCAGGAAGACAATCCCGGGTATTCACGGGATCCCGGGATTTCTTATATATTTACATTATACCATTATACTTTATTGTTCATGCCCATTACAGTATTTGGCGATTTAGGGAACGAAATACCTTTTCCTGAGAAGGATTCTCCATTGAATTCACTTTTTGCAACTGTCGTTACCGACACGCCATTAACTACTCTCCACTGTTCTCCGTTTGTTTCAATACGAATTCTGTCTTCTAAGTAAATAGTTGACGCAACTGGGTCTACAGATTCATGCTTTACCATGCTGTATTTACTCTTTAGGTGACGTAACAAATCACTGGTAGACTAGCCTTTGCAAAGTAAACTCTTGCCGCACTCTATACACTTCGCTCTTTCTCCAGCTGCATCTTCAACATAGTTTCGCCACACAAAGGCTGTAGTTTCTACAACATCGGTCTTTGCTATCGTCTCAATAACAGTCTATTCTTTATTACCTACAAAACGAAATAACAAAATATATTCTGATGCAGTAGTTGAACTGTATTATAAGATTGTGTAGACTACAATGTGTGGTGATGTAAATTGTAACAATATAAAAACACTAAAGTCCTACCTTAAGCTCTGTAATTAAGTATCATATTAAGCAGCATGATTTTAAATTACTTTCTCATTGATATCTTAAAATATGTAGACTACTTAGAATCCCGGGAATTCCCGGGAAAAAAAGGAAATCCCGGATCGGGAAATTTCAGCTTCAAATCATCCGGGATCGAGGGATGCAAACACTAATTGTCAGCTGCAAGTAATGAAATTATGTTCCATGTTACTTCAAAGAAGGACAGTGGGAGCACAGATGTAAGAATCGCATTACAGCCATTCATACGCCTTCCCCAGTTTGAAAGAAAGAATATCTGGGCAATCATTACCTTGTCTGGGAAAGTCGGTAACCATTATTTACCTCAGAGTTTGTTCTAAAATCCCTACAGCTGAGTCATGTTTCCTGGCTGAAAGCGCCTGGCTGAAAACGCCTCAATCCAAGCCAATCACTTCAGTGAGGTTTCAGGCCTTCTCACATTCTTGACTTCCGGATCGTTTCCTCTTCATGTGAGATCAGTTACCCCTTTCGTACTTTTTGAACTACCGGTAAATTTTTTCTAGTTTGTGTGGGAAATTCTTCCCACATACGCCTCGCGTGGCTTTTTGTGTTGAGCCTGTAGTGTGGGCCGGTGGGATTTTTTTGTCGATTTGATCGGGGTTCGGGCGGTGTGTTCGAAGGTCCTAGGTTTTGAGTTTAGTATGTGCTATTCGGCTCCTTCTCGTGCTACCACGTGAGATGGTTGTGTGGCCAGCTGGTCTTGTGGACGGGCATCTCGCTTGTGATGGTTGCTGGTGACGTAGCTAGGCCGTGATCTGCCACTGACCCTCGCCCTCCTACACTCTTGCTGCTACTTTTACCTTTTAACTATTTTTAAGTTTGTGTGAATGTGATTTCATTTCATTAAACTTTTGTCCGGGTTTTTAAATTTTTAAATACTCTTGAAGGTGTTCGGTCTTTTTAAATGAATTAATTGGGCTTCGGCCTATTATGTTGAACCGTGGTTGCGCTACGGCCGTCTACTTTTAACTTTAAAACTAAAACTTAAACTTAAACTTGAACTTATATTTATGGGCTGCGACCTGAATTTAGGCGCTACCATTGAAGATCATTATGATCACCTAAATTAAATTCGAATTAAGCTGGTAAGGTTTCTAACCTTAAGAGGTGGGCTAACGCCTGCTCTGCGAACCTTCCAGCAGTAGTTTTCTTCTGGGCTATGACTTTCACAAGTTGAATCATCTCCCTGCTGTTCTTTCTGTTCTTTGACCGAACATCTACCTTATACTGTTTGCTACTAAAATTTCCAATTACCTCTTAAAGTGGTTTTACGGCCACCGAGTATGGCAATATACTTGGGTGAGTTTCGTGGTTAAAGTTAGTTTTTCATATTGAAATCTTCTGTGCATTGGTCTGTTGGTTCTTAAGCTTACCATCTTTCTTTTGTTGTTTCCTTAGTATACAAGTTAACCTCAGCTTCGCTTCAGTCTGGGCTCCCATCTGCTGGCTGTTCTTTGTCTGGTTTTCGCCGAATCTACAGTGTCTAGTGCATCCGATTAGGTTCTTCGTTGTTGTCAGGGTACGTTGTGCTGGAGTGCTACCTTCTCTGCGGCTTAATATTGAAACATAAGCTCGTTAGTGTTCGTCATAATTCCACGTGATTAGGCTTTGTAATAATCGGGTGGTTGCTCGTTGCAGGTGTTCATGGTTCTGTCGCGGGCTACTTGTTCCCTCCGGTTCCCGTGCTGGCTTCTTAACGATTAACCGAGGACCTAAAAGAGGCATGCACCGTAATGCGACCTAACCCTGTCAAGTCTCTCAGTGACGCAACGTTGAATGACTGAGCACCTCCTATTCGGGGCGTCGAACCTTAATCAACTTAATATACTTATCAAGATCTCTTGAAGACCTTGCAATAAATTGTTCTAAATTGAACGGTAAAATTGTTACGCCGTCATTTTATGGGAGTTTTTGCTCCATGTACTCTGAACTGATTTGAAGTCTAATTTCAGTATAATTCATTCAATCTAAATTTGTTTCTGAACAATAGTTTTTTCTATCCTTAAATTGCAGTGTGCTAGAATTTCTTACATTTGGATATATTTTTTTAACCTCTTAAAAAGCGTCTTCAGCGCGCTTTATTTGCTGCAACTTTTTACTGGCAATAATATCGTCTGGTGAATCTACTGCGACGCAAGCTCAATATTTTTAAACCTGCGACGTATTTGTTTGCAAAATCGTTTTAAGATGCGCATGATAATCTCCATATTTATCTGCTGTGTTACCGAGCGCTGATTTTTCTTTATGAATCTCTTCACGGAATGTTGATGCCTGTCATCATTAATGACATGCTTTCCGCACGAATCCTCGGCATAGACCGGCTCTGTCATTTTGTTCCCTAATACATTTATTCCTTGTATCGTTCTCACGCCTCCACAAGATACGTTGCGTACATATATATATTTCAAATTTATTTTCCCCTCTAATGGAAACGGGAAAATTAATTTGATGTTAATCCGCTGAATCGACATTACAGATACGCCATTTAAAAAAAATCTGAAGTACATAACCTTGATGCTCACCTACCATCACAGAGTTACGGCTGAACACTATCTCTCATTCTGCTCTGGGGCCACCCGTTGATTGTTTTAAATATGGGAGTCATTCCTGCCGCAATCTTTATAACAGACGAAAGAGCTTGTTCACTGGACAATTGCGAAATGAAGGAAGACGAATAGGTGAGGCGAATCGGTCTAATGAGTTTGACATTCACAGACCGGAGTAGATGGATTCGTCGCTTATTCCCAAATACAAAGTCCCACTGTGAATCATTGCTCTGCAAGGTCTTTTGGGGCGGCTCCAAAGCTGGTGAGGTGGTACAAGGTACAACAACTAAGCGCCGGAATGGAGATATGAGAGTCATATAAACATACCCATCCTTTTTGTTCCCTAATTTGATTCAACGTAAGTAAATGTAGAGCGTTAGGTTGTCTCTCTTTAGCTATGAGCTTTGTCGAGGGAGTTGTTGCTATTCACCTCAAAAATAAAAGGTTTTAGCAGGGTTTTGAAGTCAGTTGTACACCAAATTTTGCGGCAACCAAACTTGCCCATTGTCCACATAATTTATAAAAGTAACGTGCTCGTAATTGATCCGATTGGAAAAACAAAAGAAGAACCACACTTATCTACGGTAAAGTGTCTTGTCTATTCCGCAAATCTCTTCTCTTCTTGTTTAATTTCGTCATTAGCAGTCGTGGTTGATAAGCATCTATCTCCTTTTCGGTTGACACGGGTCTGTCTAATTTTGAACTTCTCGATCAAGAGTAAACGTTTTTTACGAGACAAAACGCTGTTATCCCATTATGACAACAATGTATTTACCTGATTTACTACAAATTAATGAATCTATAGTTTTTTTCAACATCTGGTTGCCCCTTTTTGGTGAAAATTATTTACAAAGCAGATAAGCTTTCTCTGTCGTATTTATCTGGCAACTGATGCGATCATGATAGCATTCTGCACGCATGGCTGTAGAAGCCACAGTGGGGGATGATTTATTTTCCCTTAGGATAGATACCAAACATATACATCAAGCATGGGGCTCTAATTTCGGGACGATTAGTAAGAATTTTAAGACAAATATCCTAAAATTTAGTTTTATCGATTCGTTGTTAGACAAAGTTTTCAGTCAATTAAATTCAATTTTTAACGCAAAGCTTCAGAATATCTCCCCATCCACAAGCTAAGACCATCTCTTACCGTTGGGCAACGAGCTAACGTGTTCAAAATAGACAACTAGTCATTTGACATTATCAAAAATGTTTCCTTCTTCTTTGGTTGTTATCTCCGCTTATTGCTGATCACTTCTATCTAAAAAATATATATTTCACTTATCTACACATGCAAAGTTGATAATGTGGCGTAACTCGAAACATTTCCAATTAAGATTTTAAAAATATCAGTTCTCTGTTACTTCAATGGTAAATTAGCTCCTTAAAATGGGATTCTAAACAAAGAAAAAAGCGTTGGCAGCTTTTTTGTAAAATTTTCAACAGCTCTGTTGAGTAAAATGTCCCTTACATTGAATCTATGATGAAAATCAACTGATCAACCCTTTATTTCATTCGAACCTATTTGTAGCCTACCTGATAACTATTGTACGAATGTATAAAACTTTACCAGCTCTAATTTTGTTTTCCATTGAACTTCTCAATGCTGAACGAAGCTCCAATTGCCCAAGTGTCAATTTGAGGATTTGACTAATTGTTGTCGTGTTACAGATATGACCAAAATTGTAGTACCCAATTCATGAAGAATCTCTTTTTTCAAGAATTTGATGGTACAGCTAGAAAACCTGTGACTTCATTTTGCTTTTGTAGGGTGAGCAATGTTTTCTTAGACCACATAACACTTTTCTAGTGCTTCTTGATGCTTCACTGGAACCGCACCCTTTATTTGCTGCAACTTTTTACTGGCAATAATATCGTCTGGTGAATCTACTGCGACGCAAGCTCAATATTTTTAAACCTGCGACGTTTTTTTTTGCAAAATCGTTTTAAGATGCGCGTGATAATCTTCATATTTATCTGCTGTGTTATCGAGCGCTGATTTTTCTTTATGAATCTCTTCACGGAATGTTGATGCCTGTCATCATTAATGACATGCTTTCCGCACGAATCCTCGGCATAGACCGGCTCTGTCATTTTGTTCCATAATACATTTATTCCTTGTATCGTTCTCACGCCTCCACAAGATACGAGCGTACATATATATATTTCAAATTTATTTTCCCCTTTAATGGAAACGGGAAAAATAATTTGATGTTAATCCGCTGCGATTATATGGGGTATGCGGTTGTTAAATTATTGCAGTGTAAACAATAAGACAGTAATCGTCATTAAAGCTGGATGATGCTACTTGATTAACACTAATAGATTCCTCTAAACTTACTTTTGTGGGCAAATGGATCGGGCAATCGTGTGAAATTAATCGAGAGAAAATGCAGAAACTAGTGCGAGGGCAAGTTTGAATTGGTTTCGACCACAATTTTGGCATGTCACAGCACTGTAGCGACTCAATTGAAAAAAAGATTGGGTAATCGTAAAAATTTTTAAAACCATTCATGAAAATAGATGCCTTGAAATTCTTCATGGAACATTTTGGACTGATATGGGCACACTTGAAGAATTTGCTACAGACTCAAGTAAGGCCGCCGTCACACAGAGACCAAATGGTAACGTTTCATCTTAATCATCTACACAGTCAGCGAGACCACTCGGTCTGTCCAGGGCCACGAAACAATCAGATTTCAGTCTTAGGCAGCCCGCCCACTGAGGCGATGCGATAAATGAGACGTCGCACGAAAACCGAGCTCATCAAGTCGCATGCGACGCGTTGCATCAGTACCGCCAACTGAAGCAACTCGTTTCGCACGAGAACCCAATAAACAACTTGCATCTTGCAACAACGCGAGCCCTGCTTTGCAGCGCTCAACTGCTAATGAGCTGCGCCGCGAGAAATTTTATGTACACAAATTTTCGTGACCGCTCAGTCACCTATGAACACAGATCCAGTGGTGATATACTTGTGGTACAAACGACGGCAAAGTAAACAATCCATGCAATGGGTTCATCCCGTGAATCGTTTACGTGCAGAAAGAGGTGTGATAAAAACATTATACATACAACTACGTAATGACGAAGAAAAGTTAGGAAACTACGCAAGAATGAGGACGGTTGAATTCAACGAGTTGTTAGGAAAGGTGTATCTCAAATTGAACGGTCTAGACACAAACTGCCGACGTTCCATTGATCCGTTAACAAAAACTTCTTACATTAAGATGAGTGGAAATATTTTGTTTTATATTGTTTATGTAGGTAATGTAAAGGGATAAGAAATTATTGCTTAAAACAGTGCATTGATCTTTTATTCGGAAGAATCCATCCATATGTGCAACAATGCCGTACAAAGTCAGTAAAAAATAACCCGTGAAAAATAAACTCTAACGAAAATTTTGAACTATTAATACATGTAACATCTGACAAAAACTAGATTATTGATCGTGTGTAACGACTGATAATAGAAAAACATGCGAAGTAAACAACGCCGCTTTATGGGCCAATTTGTCCGTAACTTATAAAATCATCTTCCGCATAAAAAAAACAAAAGTAATATTATTAAGGAAGCAGAATCACATTCTCATAAATAATTCCCAATTAATTATTTTATATTCATCAATATGAAACCAAATGACGTTATGACAACCTGCACCGAAGCTAGTGACCATCGCTTCGTCGCACGAAAAATGCAACATGCAGCATTTTGGTGCGACAGACAAATGAGGAGGAATGAAGGCCAGGAGTCGCATCGCCTCAGTGGGCGGTGGGCTAGCCAACACAATGCTATTCCTACGGTGCTACAAATGAACCGTGCGATTTCGCAAGGCTTCGCACCAATCGCATCGCCTCAGTGGGCGGGCTGCCTTAGTTTGACCAAACGGGTCCAAAACTATGGCTGAAATTTGACGGTTTCGTGGCGCTAGACAGACCGAGTTGTGCCGCTGACTGTAGATGATTATGATTAAACGTTACCATTTTGTCTCCATCCATGTGACGGCGACCTAATGTTCGTTTGACGCTAGTTAAAAACACGTTTATTTCAATTGCAGATGGCATCGGTAGAGATTTTCTGCTAAGCCAATATCTTTCAAGGTCATACTTCGTGCGCCCTCTGTTTTCCTGAACGAAACTGTGATCTTGAATCTGTTGTAATAATTTAAAACATTTCAATTCGCATGAATTTCCGCACTGTAAAAAAATTTCATTCTAAAAGCAAGGTCCATTTCACATGAAGTCTAACCAGCCTTCACACCCTATGAAGTGTGATATGCTGATCCTTTTTTTTTTTTCAGTTTGCACCTCGCCCATTTTATTGTGATATGTGTTCACTATTGGATGGATTTTTATTTATTATTTATTTGTCTTGCGTTATTTTACAGCTTTGGAGACATCGAAAATGCTCAAAGTGGTGAAACTGTTTCAATGATTTACTGACATACTTTAATAAGTAAATATGATCAGCCTAAATGCACTTCCTTCAATGTTTTTCCATACCTAGACTCCAATGAATGCCATTTATAGACAAAAAGTTAACTGAATACGAATCCGTCGATTAAAAACTTTCAGCATAAATTGATGATCATTTCACACATGTATTCAAAACATCAGACTCGGAAAATATTCTCTAATATTATGTAAACCCGAGTTTCGGAATCAACACACGCACACCAGAATGAATATTTAAAATCTTACCCCATCAAACTGTGACGAAAGTATTTATCATGCTTGACTTTAGAAACAGTTGATGAAGTTGAGAATTTTAAAAGTGTGCTCCTGAATCGATGAGTATGATCCAAGACCGCTTCCAGCCTAGCATTTGACCAGTCAAATATAACTTTGAACCTAACTGAACCATCAGTTCGCCAGCCATAAATTGATCAACTCGCGGGTTAGAATGTCTAACATGAAGTGATACAAAATTGAATTTCTTGACAGTTTTTAATTTAATTTGAGTGCCCAGCGTTCAGCCGGAACTCGACCTGGCCTGATAGAAGTTTTGCAGCGAGCGCACGGCGAGTTACTATGTGCTTTTGGGGACAAATACAGGTGCAAAGCTTGGGTTTCTGCATCACGGGTTTTGACTTACTATCATGGATTTTTTTTCAAAATCTAATCTTTTGTAAATTCTAACCATAAATAAAAGTGCTTAGATTAGGTTCAACAATAAGAATATATGTAAGTGGTTTTCTTGTTGCAAATTCTAACTATAAATAAAAGTGATTAGATTAGGTTCAACAAAAAGAAAATATGTAAGTGGTTTGCTCTTTGTAAATTCTAACTATATATAAAAGTGCTTAGATACTTTCAATAAGTCTTTAGTGAGGTCATTTTATTTAGGAAAGTCAATGAATAAAAATATTAGGAACGTTTCGATTCAAGAGCATCATTCAAAAAGTACTATTTTGCAGATGCTCAAATTTGAGAGTGGTGTCGAAAGCGCGCAAATATTCAGGTAAATGTTAAAAGCGAATGATATAAATGTAAAATACTCAACTCAAATAATTTTACCCTTCCTAAAGCCCGTCCTAAATTGAGTATGTACCCTGGGAATTTTTTAGGTTTTTATCATGCCACTGACCCGTTAAATTTGGAATTCATTTCAATAAATTTGTTTAGAATAAAATTTTCAAAAACAACATTTTGATGCCTATTCTAAATAAAGCGAATCAAGGAACAATCTTGTTCAATTGGATCATGTGTGAAAATAAAAACAGGAAATAAAATTACAAGGTTTAACAAAATTGAACTGATACCACCATTGATCTTTTATTCGGAAGAATCCATCCATATGTGCAACAATGCCGTACAAATTCAGTAAAAAATGGCTATCTAGAATTACCGGGAATTTCAGGCGTCAATACCTACTGATAACTGCTGGTTAAGATTCAATGTATTTCAGCCCATGAGTCGTGCAGGCGTATGCGTGACCATGCAGAAATATGTCATCTTTATAACAAACAATCCTCCGCCGTGCTGTGTAAACGATAGAAACTTGCCAGTGGAATAATTCTTCTTGCCCTATTTTGAATGTTTACTTTGCCTTGAAAGAACAAATAACGGACTTTAATTACACGTTTACAGAAATGTAATGGTCAGATATATATATCAATTTATGCAAAGTTCAGATAATCAATTGACCAAATGCCGAACCTGTTCCATGGTATTAATCCTGCACTGTAGAAAATTTCCTTTAATTTCACGGTTAAACACCGAATAAATCACAGTATTTTACTGTCAGGCATATTGCACAGTAAAACACCGGGTCTGAATCCAATTACGGTAGAACACCGTTAAAGGCAACAACAAGTAGATTTCATTTCAATGGATTTCATCAAAGAAATTTACTTCAGTTTGAGCCTAAATGACTTGAACAAATTTTGATCAGTTACCATGAACTCCATGAGGTGTGTTTTGTTCATACAATAAAAAACATGTGTGAAATAATTGAAATAATCAAAATCTAGGAACATTCCTTCTCATAATGAAAACAAGAATGATCACTCTAGTTATTGATTGATTACATTAACTGCGTTTTTCTCCTACATCGACTTTAGATGTGTTGATTTAGGTTCTACAACGTTAAAGATTAAAATATCCGCTCGAAAAAATTGGTTCTTAGGTGTTTTTCCCATCATTGCACAGTTCGTCCTTAATTTATGCAGCTCTAATAGAAATCACGAATTAAAAAATAAAAGAGTTTGTATGCAAATGTTTTCTTGCAAAGAATGTATTGGTAAATTAATCTATGAGAAGTTTACCATGTGTGAAGAGTATTAGAACCGATTTCCCAAAGCAAGCGTGGTTGCGCGGAAAGTTCAACAGCAGGTGAAATTGTGCGCGAGAGAAATCTATGTTGAAATTATACTTTTATTGCATTGCTGTAATTTGGTTTCGTTCTCATCGTCAGCATTTAATAATTTGAAAATTCTTCTTTCTCTTGTATTAGTAGTTAGCATATAGACTTTATGAGTTGGGGTTTTAATTCATCCTACGTTTACCGGTGATCATCGTA
The DNA here is from genome assembly GCA_014220935.1 of Platorchestia sp. MABIK. Taxonomy (NCBI): domain Eukaryota; kingdom Metazoa; phylum Arthropoda; class Malacostraca; order Amphipoda; family Talitridae; genus Platorchestia; species Platorchestia sp. MABIK. The sequence continues at coordinate 264,687 of JACJUY010000142.1, forward strand.
AAGCTCAGGCTGTGTTCTTGTTCATCTACTCACACATGTAATAAAACTGCAGGTATTGAGTCGTGTGAGAATTTTGATGAGCAATATTTTTGTCCCTAAATGCTACCTATGTACCTTTCGAGTTTCAAATTTGACGAATTTAGTTGTAAATTGATCTGTGGTAGTTTATATTAACTAAACCTTTTCTGATCATGCTGCTCTTCTTAGTTCAAATGCTTTAAATTGTCAACTCAAATCAGAAAATAGGAGTAGATTTACCGGCTATGAAATTTATGGGAAACATATATACCCTACAGATAGCCTGATTTGTGATTTGATTTGAGTATTCTCAAATGCTCTAAAATATATCTCAAAATACAGAACAAAAATCTGCTGAAAGGTTAGTCTGAAGCGCCATAATAATTGTCCATTGTGTGGAAAAGTATCAAAATTATTTGCATGGTATGTAAGCCATTTTGTATTTCATGAAAACTTGTGCAATGTTGCATTTTCATGCTCTTGTGACGAATTAATATCCCATGAAATTTAAATCTTTTACTGGATTCCAAGTGCATGTTTTAGGAGGATATGGAAAAAATTTGTCTAATGGTATCCAAAGAAGAGCATCAGAGATCTCCAGATACTTTTTATGGTGCAAGTTACAACATAGCAATCAAATTTGTTCGCATTTTAATGTTCTGCTTTGACATCTCAGTGACCATATAAAAGTTGGTAAAATAATTAGGTGCCCTATGAAAGATTGTGATGAATTATTTTCGAAATTTTTTACTTATGAAAGCCATCATTGAAGAGCCCAAAGTAAATATTGTCATGATCAGGTTGCTTTAAAATACTTAATATCATTTAGTGTAAATGAATGCAGTGTTGATATTTATTCAGTAGCACTTTCAGCTTTTGAAATTGGCTTTGATGTCTCTGGTACTAGAGATAAAACTAATACTAGTGAGACAGATGAAAAAATAGCGATGAAAACTTAATTTGATATTATATAGAAGCATTTACTTTGGAAACCTTGCTTAATTTTATCTCAAATTACAGGCAAAATTATTACTTTCATCAAATTGTTGGAAGAATTACTTGAAATCCACCACCAAGGACACACATTTCTGTGACCAAATGTAATCAACGCATTTAAAAGTAAATTTGACATTCCTGAAAATAATTTTAACAAAATTGAATAACTATTTCCAACAGCAGATTTGTTTACATTTACACAGACAATTTTAGCCCTGACTTCAAGTGTAAAACAACACTTAACATTTTTTTAATTGTGTTCAACCATTTTAAATCAAATTAGAAAATAATGCTCAATGTAAAAAATTTAATTTTCAGTTTTATTCCTGAATGTAGACGCCTAGTGTATGATTCAAAATCTTTCCAAAATGAATCTGCTTATATTCGGGTAGTTGGTAACTTGGCTAAGGAAAATGATGTACCAAAGGTCAAATCCTTCATTTAGGCATGATAATTCTCTTGAGCTCATTCTCCATCGAGATGCTTTCGAGGTTTGCAATATGCTTTGCTCAAGTTTGAGGTCTAATGCTGATCATACCATTCTGGTTTTGCAATAAACAGGAACTATTTCAGCAATTTTCGGTAGGAGGCAATTTTGAATATTGGGTGAACGACCTGCGGGATTTCAAGAAAAATGGGACTAAATTTAGCAGAAACAGGATTCACTGTTTTACTGGAGACAACGTTGCCCCTCATTGTGCGTTGGAGGACTCACACAAATATTTTGTAGGTATTCCTTTCCTCAGAACAAGGTATTAAGCAGAATTCATTGACCATTGGACCATATAAAACAGTTGAAAGTTACAAATTAGATCTTGTTGGGCTTTAAAAGGAGTGAACTATGTCAGAGGTGTTCAATTGAACTCTGTATTTAATGTTCTGTCATATTTTCATGTTAATCAGCCTTGGTTACCTCCATGTCTATGTCATGACCTATTTGAGGTTGAGGAACTACGACTGCTGTTTTTATTTAAGATTTAGTCTGACTGAACAAATGGTTGTCTTATGAGGAATTGATTAAATTAATGGTAACTTTTCAATACTTTGGAGGAAATAAATGTAAACCCAGTGAAGTAAGCGCATCGGGAAAGAAGTTAGGAAGGCATGCTGCTAGAAACTGGTGCTTACTAAGATTGATGGCATTCACACTATGCAACAAAGTTATGAATTCACGAAACTACTTGGTGCTACTTTCTACTGTTTTAGGGTATTGTTGAGTTAATATGTGCTCCAAAGAAAACTAAGTGATGTTGCTTATTTGAATGTTTTAATTATAACCTATCTTGACTTACAAAAGAAATTCCCTTTGACTGGTATAAATCCCAAGCACGGTTACCTGAGGCATTATCCAAAGCGTATCTTGGATTTTGGGCCACTTATCCGTCTGTGGACCATGATTTTTAAGCATTGCCGCTCATACTTCAATAGATGTATTTGCTATTGCTATAATTTTAGGAATATAGGAACTGGGTAGTGTTTTTCTGACCCTATTAACATTGGCTCATGTGAACAATTTTTTGTGAATGAAATTTCAATTAAGTTCCAAACAACATTTGCTGCCTTCAAGCGCCTCATTGAAAAATGTGGATTTGTGATGAAGTGACCATCAGAAGATCTCAAAGCAATAAAGAATATATTAGTTTTGACCAAAGCAGACAGTGATATGAAAGATGTCTTGATATTTGGGGAGATTCTTTTTATACAAATATCTGGTGAGAATTCAGAAAGTCTCTTCATTTTTGTTGTTGTGGGAAAGCATGTCATTTTTTTTATTTCAGCCTCCATGTATACCTAATTTTCATTTCCTTGGGCAGGTTAAGAAATTTAATGATAGTATGAGTTATAAAAAGCTGAGCGATTATTACCCTCTTGAAGGTAATAAGCAATAACAATACTTTCGGCTGATTCAAATTTGCATGCGAAGGAATTTTTGGAGGTGTGCTCCGGGTGAGTAAATTTAGTTGTGTAAGGGGTACAACTTTGTATCAATGACTTTTTTGGGTTTAATGTTGGATGTTAAAGTGCCTGTCATTAGAAATTCTTCCTAAAAAGACAACGCTAAGGCTCCAAAAAAAAACTCTAGGAATGTTCATGTTTTCCTACTGCTTCTTTAGAATTTTACCATTAAAAATATCAAATTAAAAGTGAGACTATTTTTCTTCTTCGATCCTTCAACAACCAAATTTATTAGAAATAAAGTTGCATGTGTACAGTCTAGCCAATTATTGAGAGTTTAGTATTTTTTTATGAGCCAAATTGTGAAAAAATCTAAGTATTTATTATTTTGATTTTTTTTAGACTTTTGCCATCTAGAAACCGATACATATTGCTTCTCTCAATCAATGTGAAAATGAGCAAAACATGAATAAATTTGAAAATAGAATGTGTAGAAATATCATAGCAATTGTATCTTTGGTTTTTTGTGAGTTTTATTAAACTTTTTTTTTTGGAAGCTGTTAGGAAAGATAAAAGTTAGGCACACGACAAATGCTTAAGATTTAAATTGTGAATTCATTTTCTTCTTGACTTGTGGGCTAAATGTGAATGAAAAATATGCTACTACTTTGCTTACTTTGCTATGCTCCTATATTCAGTTATTTATTCAGCATGATGCCAGGAAAATGAAAGAGGCCAAGGAAAAAGGACTGGCCAAAATCAAATTCATTTAATAACCAGAAATTTTTACATTCCCACATGCTCTGAAATATTTTTATTTTGGGTGAATATATATTTTTAATGTTTGACTGAAGCAAATAGAATGTTCACTGATGAAACAACAATGCTTGCAAGAAAGTGCAAGTATTCTAGGTCATATTGTAGAAAACTATTTTTTGTTTTCTGTTTCCTGAGAATGAAAGATGATACGAGGCGAAGTTTTCGTTTATTGACACTTGTTTCTGCAGAGAGAATAACAAACAAATTAAGTCTAACGTGAATAGTAAAAAAACAATGATTTACACACAACTCTACGCAAGTTCATGATAATTATTAAAGGCAATACTCTACCAAGTAACTGACAACTTAGTACATTTATTTTAGTACAATTGAATGCTTAAACGCAAGAAGTGCTTCTCACCGAATCATCGGGAAACCTAGGCTGTTGACTAGAAGACATCTTTTCTTCGTATGCCTGGATTGAAAATTTCAGGCGTAATTACAACTATCGTTGTATCGTACGGTACTAAAGCAAATGCTACGGAGGCGAGTCTGCTACACATATAATGATGCACAATTTTCTTACATTTATAAAAAGTTCATAGTTTGTGGTGCTTAATGTTTCTCTTGAGAAGATACAACTACTGTGTATTTTGATATCAGTGCTGCCAGGAGAGGGGATTTGAAGCCTCTATAGCTTAAGGTTTGGTTGAACTTCCTTTAGTTCATATTTAGTAAATTCGTTGGATAGTTACACACGGCCTACTTTTGGTTCACTGTCGCCTTTTTCTGCTTCTATCAATTTCTTCCTCACATTTTCAGCTGGTTTCACGAATTACCTCCAAATTCAAATCTATGGACTTGGTGTGGGGACATACATTGCGCATGGATTTTCATGTCCCTTGATTCCTTACTAAATGATGCCTTCCTCTCTTGGGAACACCTTTGTTGTGTGGTTAGGGAGAGTCAGACTTGACTTGAATTCTAATCTTTGATACTTGATACTTTGTAGTTGAGTTTCTTACTTCCAATTTAATATTAAATGATTTTTGTTACTGACTAAATGTATGAATCTCATCCTATACCTGTTAATTTATGTGAGTGTGTGCATATTATGCCTAAAAACTTTTAGTGGCATTTTGAATTGAGTAATGAAGCACCTTAAGGTTTTTTGAAGGTTCATGAGTGTTACTTGAAGTGCTACCTTTACTATGAATCTACTAATTCACAAAGCCATTAATTAAATAAATTTTTCTTGAAACATTTATGATCAATATTATGAAAGTCAGGTATCTTTAAAAATGTTGAAATGTATTTAAATTAAAGTTGGGAATTCAGCAGCGAACCCCCGACAAGTCATTACATTTCCCTTGTTCATTGTAGCTAATAGAACATTTCCCTATTTGAAGAGCTAGTGAATGAGTTTTTCATGCAGCTATGAGAAACATGAAACATGAACGTCAAGGAGCAGTTACAGGATTTGATGCAAAAATATTTACTTTTATTGCAGCTGTATTCTTATTCAATTTTAGGGACTGAGTCTTGTCAACGATATTAATTCATATTACTAAATATTGATTTTTTCACAGGTAAAAAAGCTGCTGCAAATACATCTGATCCCAACAATGCATCAACCATCTACAAGTACTGAGATGGTTCAGTGTTGGATTCAGGCTCAGTCATGACGCCCTCACTTGGCCTCATTAATCCCAATTGGGCTCACGAATTAGAGGTTCCGTTGGAGAAGATGTCCAGTCGTGATATCATCGATGTGGTTGGAAATAAAGCTCGACCTTCGCCAAGGTCGAGGTGCGAGATGCTACGCGTCGTCATAGAAGCCGCTATGATGGTAACTCACGAGTCTAGCAAGAAGGCCCTGGACATAACAGCTAGGAAATTTGTGGCAGAGTATCCACAGTCTTTCCAGAACATGATTGGAGTAACTCTGGATGACGGGGGTTAACATTTGAGATCAAATGCAGACAACGTATCAAGCAATGCTCTATGGTTTATCAATGAACCCGAAGTTGCTCTCGTTCTTCAGTGGTCTTGCAGATTTTGAATGGACAGAAATCTGAACATTATAAGCCTAAAAATAAATATCTGGTAACACTCCCAATTGACTCACTTGAAAACGTACAGTTTCTATTAATTTACCAACATTTACTGGTAGCTTCTCGTATTCTTATTCTTGTTTACTAACATTTACAGTTAGCTTCTCGCTTTGTTGACAACATCTGTTGCATATACCAATATATATATATATATATATATTTATGTAAATATTGATATGTAATCATTGCTGGAAACTATTGTATTTCTCTACTTACAACATTCGCTTTATCACTAGGTCATTCACTGCTTTGCTTTCTTTGCACTTCCACACATCTTATTTGCACTAATCGCTGCTTATTTATAGTGGATTAGATGGTTGCATTGCTTGCCCTGTTCGCTTAGGCCGCAGGGATCTCCAAACTTTTTAATGTAAGACTATTTTCTACATTCATACAGTCCGAAGAAATAAAAAAGTGAAAAAATAACCATTTAATTAAGCGATTCTAGTCGTGAGATAATTATTTTTTCAAGGTCACCACCCAGGAATTTGTTTGACTGGCCGGATGAAATTACGTGGCGAGCCGGATGTGACCCGCGGACCATAGTTTGGAGACCCCTGGCTTGGATGAGATAATTTTTGTTTAGCACATTTTGTGATACTAGTCTTAAATTAATATTCTTGAGTGTCATTACGAAACGCCATTCGTGAATGTTTTGCGTAGTTGAGGCCTAAATGAAATTGTTTTGTTTCAGGAAATTTCTTTTTTTCGTGGCTCAATTCTTAAATTTTTGTTCTGGTAACCCCTAACTTTTAGTCCTATCACTTTTTCACTTGATCCCTATATGATGTTTACTCGCATTTACTCATAATCTATGCGAAGACATCTTGAACGTACGTACTTCATATACTGTGTGTGCATTATATGGTTTGTATTTTGTATAGAATTGGAAATGGCGTGAATAAATATGTGAATGGTTATTAACTGGTTATTCAATATAATTATTGATCAGGAGCTAAATGAAAATAGGATAGCATTCACCACTGTGTTTTTGAAGTTCGTAGGATTTCTTATTGACGAAATGGATTTTAGAATCTGAAAACTCTACTTTAAAGTGTGTTCTATATTATGGGCCTCATTATTCCGATGAAATGGTACTTCGCATGCGTGTAAACGTTCACTCTGTTGTTGAAGGAGGATCTTGGAGGACTGTGAACGTCAGCGAAGAAGAAAGTGTGAATGCTTTCGGCTTGTAATTCATGCCCTGTCTTGTAATATGATTTTGGCATCTAGTGAAGCTTTTGTTAATTTATCATATTAACGGCTATTATACGTATTAAAGTGCACACTCGAGTTTAGTTGCAGGAAAATATCGAAAATGACAAAAAATTCACCTTCGAATTATTTAATTTGTATAGCCTTGTGTAATGCAGCCAAATATTTGTTATCGATAGCAGTTTAGGTCAATCCAGCTATTATTTTTTTTGTCGTGATATGGCAAATAAACGGACTTGGCTGTGAGAATTGAGATGATGATGATTCAGAATCTATTGACGAAATACTCGAGTTGTGATTTGATTTGCGTAAAGCTGTATTTTAACAAGGAAGTGTTTTTGGAGCGTCAATGGAAGGGTAGAGGTACACCGGAAGTTGTGATTTATTTGGTTAAGACAAGTTTGAAAATTTAGTTCGATGAACGTTTCGTTACGCGAAGCATATAATGATTTGACTTCAATAGTGCTCATAGGAATCTTTTTTTCATGATTAGAACATTTATTGATGCGATAATTATATTCTAAAATGTTGGCATTAATATATGTTCCTATAACGTTGATTCTTCTTTTTATTTTGATTCAAGTTCTTGTATAATATTAATTAGTGAATCGAGTTGAAATAATTACCAGTCATCCGTAATTTTTATTGAGCCGAGGAGATTACTTTCTTTTATAAGCCAATAAATGTTCCGCAAATGAAACATTGTTAAAGTCATTGACCTATCGCTATGAGATTTTTGGGTGTTTAGGTAACTAGGCCAGTTGAAGGTTTTCCCAATAGTTGATTTCATTCCAATGTCAATTGCAGGTGACCGAGTCTGCAGGTTACGCAAGTCCTCTTTTAACGTAAAATGTTCGTTGAAGTACTCGGGTTGACCAATGGAAGCCGTTCTACCATTCTATTGCTCATGTAAACTATTCTTTAACAGACATTCCAGCAGTTTTCGACAATTTTCTACGACATATGGCTTGTACTATGCTCATCGTATTTTAAAGTTTCAATGAGCAATTGATTTTTCTTGGCAAATGAGCAAAAATGGATTTTCATCTATTTTGTCGCACGATTACTTGCATTTTACACGCAAATTCGACCAAAAATAAACAATACATAGGTTGTACAACCGTTTTTTCACGCCAAATCAGAAGAAAATACTGTTTTTTACCGTTTTCAAAACCCGAGTTTTACTGTTATTTCACGGCAATTTCGTATAAATTAGTTTTTTACAGTTTTTATTTTTCGGGTATTACCGTTTAAAGCACGGCAACTCCTCAGAAATCACGGTTTTTTACCGTTTTTTGCCCTCAGGTTTTACCGTTTTTTTCACGGTTTTTTGTTGGCAGCGAGGTTGCCAGACATTTTACCGTGAAATCACAGTGAAAATTTTTACAGTGTGTACTTTGTAAATAGTTCGGCTTGAAATGTGCACTGTAACATTTTAGAACTAATACATACATATTATTCCCATTTACTCAGACAAATATCCAAATTTTGGATTATTGAAAATGCAAAACTGTTCACTGGATTGTCGCAACTAGATGGCCAGTTACTTCATTCATAGTTTAAAAACAATAGGAGTAACAGTACTCCCATTGTTAAGAGAAACATCAGGAAACATCAGGTAATCTTCGTCAGGAATCCCCCAAGAATGCTACATAAATGGTTTGTATCAGTGTGTGTGTGAGGGATGTGTCCAAATGCGTCATGTGCCATTTAAATCAGGCACCATTGACTTAAAAACATGCGCATTGACTTAAATCAGGGGTTTATGCTGAAACTCAAAATGTTTATCCAATCGCAATATTTCTAAATTTAACTTATTCGCAAATGATGGTCATTCGTAGCAACATTTGCAAATACCTCGTTTTTAGTAGTTTTGAGAGAGATTCATTTGAAAAAGTGATTTTTTCGACGTTGGATGAGTTATATTTTGTAGGTAGATAAATTTGAATTTGCAGAACTATTTGCAGTATTCATTCTGTTCGTAATTTAATAGACGAGTTCCATTTTTTCTGAATAGTACGTTCAGTCAATTTGATTTTCGTTGGCACGATTCTGAAATGATAAAATAGGTCCAGAGAAATTCAAATATGTTCGAGGCCAAATGCGGTGGCCGTAAGCATTGACAGCGCTCTTGGTCAGAACGAGGCTGCTGGAGAACTTTCAAGAAGAAGTTTATTCAGGAGCACAATTTACCGCTGGTCTGACGAGCCCTTGAAAAATATGACGCACTGAAGCTGGTACCGCAATGATTTCAATTGACTTCGTTGACAGACTCACGTGCGGTGGCTGTCAGAACAAAATAAGGGAGCTATGTATTTGCTACCAAATATCTGTTCAATTTACAAACCTTTAGTAGATAGAAAAAGAAAAATCAATGTGTTCATTCTTTTACTCGTATTCGAAGTTATCAAAAACGGAAGTGAAAAAGATTGAAATTGATTCAAGCTTTTGATGTTCATGGTTAAAAATATCAAACTCGAAGTGAGTGGTTTATGCAACTGGATTTAAATATCAAATGCAAATATTTTATTAACTTGAGCCCTAAATTTTTTTCTTGCAATACTTGGTGACCAATGAAGCTGAAAGTGTTCTGTATATCTATCAAGTGGCTGTGGATCATGTGGGTTACGTCTGATAATTTTGTGCAGAAAGCAATAGAAGTACTTCTTAAAATTATGTATTCATCAATCTAGCAACAAGTAGAAAAATAATGGTTCGGACGATGATATTAAAAGAGTTCGTGTACGAATTCAAAGCGGAAAATTTGTATATGAAGCCACAAAGTTCTGGCGTAAATAGAACGAACTATGTATTTGGATGTTTTGGAGTGGTAAAAATATTACTTCAGCAAAATATTCTCCAGCACACTTCAAAATTATTTTCACATTCATGAGCCACTGACACAACTTTGTTAAAATGTTGCCGCATTATTATACATCAGCTGTTATTTCTTGACGATATTCACGATACGCATTCAGCATGCAAGCATTGATGTTATGTGCTATTACGTTTTCATTTTTAGTAATAGGTAAAGAACTGTCATATTTTAAAAATTAATTGATTTTTAACATTAAAAAAGTCAATTAAAGCCAATTGCTAGATAGAAATTTAAATATTCATTATTACACTAGAGGGCCTTTAAGTACAAGCTACAAAATGATTTCACTTGCACGACATTCCCATAAATTTTTTTCCACATAATAACAAATGTTGTATAGTCAATGTTGACCACCGTTTTCACTAACTAGGGTTTAACTTGGGCCCAATAAACTTGGGCCCAATAATATTCTCCTCGTTATATCTTCCTCAGAGCAATGCTGAGAGAGTGCGTTTCTATCCACCCATTGTAACCTACCAAAAGCCGAACAGAAACAATAATGTTTCAGTCGACTTCGACCATCGTTCATCTCAAATACGGCAGAAGGCTCTGTCAATATCAGGCGCCGAACTGTGGAACGAACTTCCCTAGAGTGTTAAAATCACTCAAAGACTGAGAGAATTTAAAACCAAAATAACTCGTCATCTTGCGTCTCAACAATAAACATATAACCCATAAATACCGCCCTTTTTTCACTCCCAACTTCTAACACTACCCAACACATCATTTAATTTTATTATTGTAAAGCAATCCAAAGCTTATTTGTCTATTATATGTAAAATGCCATGTTTTCAACGCACAAAGTTCAGTATCTTTATTGCTTTCATGAACTAACAAGCTCTATTCAACCTAAATAAAGCAGCCACAAATACATTTTATATCATTCTTCTTCGTTTTTGTGCAAGCATCAAACTAGACCGTCATGGTACCTATGAATGCAGTGGTTGCCGCGTGCGATAAAATGAGCGATAAACGATAAATGATAACTACCGCTGAGGTCAAACCTTTTATCGTTTAACGTTTATCGCAAGGTTTTCTAAAATAATCGTTCATTCCCTTACCGCAAGTCCCAAAAAATGAGGAACGATAAACGATCAATTAAAAGACGACTTTTGTAAAAATTAAAAAAATTTGCACGGCGGCAATAGTCACAACAGCCCACCTGACGTTTTCAGACCTGAAAAACCTCATTTGCGAGCTGCCAAGTGTGTGTGTGTGTGTGTCTGTGTGTAGCTGGCCAATCACAGCTGCAGTGCGTCAGTTTCGCTGGAGGGAGAGGATGCTGTCTTGAGGAGGGAGAGGAGGGAGGGAGAGTCTGACTCAGAGAGAGATACTTATGTGGAATAGAACTTGTAGGCCATAGACTGGTTCCAGTGACAGTTTCTGTTTGGTTTAATTAATTTTCACTGTGGAAAAATAGTTTGTGTGCTTTTTTTAATATTTCAACTAAATAAAGGTACTTATCATTTATCGCTTATGTTGTCGCAAGTAAAAAAAATTTGTCGCTCTCGTTTTACCGTTCATCGCTTACCGCAGGTTGGGTTTCGATTTTTTTAATCGTTTATTGCTTTTCCCAGGTTGGGAAAAATTATCGTTCAATCGTTATCGCAAGTTGAAAAAAAAGTCATCGCGGCAACCACTGTGTGATTGTTTATCAATTGCAAACATTCTGTACCAGATTTCTTAGATAATATGATTTTTTTTCTAATTTGAAACCCTTATAGGACATTCATACTTTCTTTCTTATTTACATCCAAAAATGTTCTTGTTGGACTTGTGTAGTGCAAATTATCATATCATCTCTCACGCTTTTGAGTAAATTATAACAACTGCACCTAGGCCGTTGATCTCACGTATTAATGCAATAATGATGTACTTGGGAACCATTGTAGAACATTCGTTTTCATGTTTCTGACTCAGGTAGACGGTTTTGTGCCACTATTATAAGTACGGAAATATCATAAAATTCATGACGTGATAAAAGATATTTTCTCCGAGCCCCTCGATTGGATTGCTAGTTTATACTGACATATTTATGCTGATATTTGCGCACATGCTTACTTGTGTATATGTACGTGTGCACGCTATGTGTGCGTATATGGGTGTATGTGTCACTACGTAATACATCATTTCACTTTATTATTGTAAAGCATTTATAAAAAAATGTTTATATATTTGTGGCGTGATCACCCACATTTGATAAATAAGACGCTTATCAACCAATGATCTTTTCGTTACAATATTTTGTTAAACATCGTTACAACATTTCATTAGAAATTGTAAGCAGCAACACAAACTGAAAAAGTTGTTACGAACCTCCTTTGCTCATTCTCCTATATTTCGGTATATCGTACAGCATTTTTGTAGAACGCATATGTATTGTGATTGCCTCGATGCATAGATATGTATTTGTGTATGTGTGCGTGTTAGGTGTATGTACGTGCGTAGGTATGTACTGTATGTGCATGTATAGGTGTGTATATTTACATGTATGTGTGCACATATGAGTGTACTAAACTAACAACTAGCATTTGAACTAGAGATACCGGTCTTTTTTCTGTTCACTCTGAACTTGTAACATTACCTAACTCGTCATCTCTTTATTATTGTGAAGCATTCACGTGAAAAACTATTAATTTGTTGTGTGATCATCCATTCATATTTAAATGAAATGCTTATCAACTAATGACCGTTATGTTAAAATTGTTTCATCGAAGAAACAAAACTTGTAATTTTCGCTTATAGAAATATTTTTTCCATGCTTCCTTGAAATGACAGTTTTGAACATCTGCCGAAACAAGCAAATCAAATATTATTTCCTGGTGTCAAGAAATTCAAAGCTTTATGCCGTGTACATGTAAACTGTCGAAAGTGTTTTCACCCCACAGTGAAAATGCATCGTCAATGAAATTGTGTTGTCTCTTATATTTACAATTACGTGTATCATCACATGTAGATTAAGCGACATTAGGAGTACATTGCCCTCAAAAATTTTTTTCGACTAGTGACATGTGTATTACAATACTCATTTGTGTATCATCTAAGTGTATTTAGTTCAAGATATTTTAAAAATCAATGATGTACTACCTTTTTTGTACCATCTTTATGGGAAAGAACTTTTTTTTCTTTAGTTTCAGTCACATCAGTGGAACTCCAAACAGTATTCGATGTCAATTAGAATGAGCTGAACTCACTAGTTTTCCTTCCGAAATTGATCGAGGATGTTCTCTCGACGCAATTCGTAGGCGTGGTGTAGGATTATTGTAAGCTGAGGGAGAGATGTCAGTTCGTGCTTACTTGTACTTTAGTTTTATTTTCTAACAAACATGAGAAATACATCGTGTGTCCTATTCGTTCCAACAATCACATGAATGACTGCTTTCCTGCAAAAGATGGATTGTTACGTCCTGAGAGAGCGTTCATCAATTTCCTTTTGAATATCATGAGCAACAGTACTAAGTAAGTTTATATCAGCGAATTGTACCAGTCAGGTTATCATTCTCCTGTAAAAAATTGGAGCGGGGAAAGTACTAAATTACCAATCAATTTTGCTACAGGTATAACAGGGAGCAAGTCTCATTGCCACAGTGTCAAAACTCGGTAACTTTCCTCCTGCAGAGAAGCTTCATACATTTCCCTCACATAATTTAAATCTCACCAGACATCTCTTAAAAATGCAAAGACATCAGAAATTTCCAGTGAAAGCTCCTATTTTTCGTCAAGGGAATTGTTTGAGACCATGTTTCCCAGAATAAGGTTAAATTGTTCAATAAATACATCCTGTAGACTGGTTTTCCTTCGGTAACTGTTGTTCTGTTAGGTCATTAATAGTCTTGCAGAAATGAATACATGACGGTCTCGCTCTTAATATTCCGTCATGTGTACATTTTATTGGATCACATTACAAACTGAAAACATCCACAGCAAAGCATAGTTGCGTTAAAAAATGAGAGACAACAAAATAAAAGCCTTCTGACAAAATTGTTTTACGCCCTAATTCTTATAAGTTTAAACGATCCTAAAAATGTGGGCTCTGCTCAATTCTATTGATTATCAAAGTATAATATAGTAAGACCCATCCGTTGTCCAATGAAAAACATAGAATCGCAAGCATAAACACATTTCAAATGTCTTTAGCTACTTCAAAAAAATATCTATGAGAAGAAGTTTCCAACTTTAGACAAAAACCACTGCTCTATTAAAAATAGTCGACATCTGATCCTTAAATAATCCACCACTCGGACTGTTTTAAAATATTTGTTTTGTTTTCGATTATTATATTGTTAAGATAAAATTTAGGCAGCTAGTTGGATAAACGGAGCAGACAAGAAGAGGGTAGTGCACTAATCGAAGCTTGGCGTGAGAATGGCGGCGTGAGTTCTTGACGATGCCTTGGTAACCTTTTGTACTCGGCATGCTTTTCCCATCTATGTGAACAAGTTTAGATAATTGGAGAATTCGTTATACTTTAAATTTATTATCGGTGCATGTTCCCTGATTTCTAGGACTTCAGCAATTTTTATTGATGCAGTGTCAGAGTTAGAGGGGAATTTGCTGAAAGCTGGAAGGAATGCATCCAAGTTGGGTGGTTCTTTTCGGTGATCATCTCTGAAGTGTATGAAGATGCTGCTTGAATAACAATGCTGTTTTGCTCTCCTCTCTAGCGTGCAGGGTGCAGGTGGTGTGTCCTACGTAGGAAGCCTGACAGCTTTGTTCTGGGGAGGTAAACTTGTAGACCACGCCCAGAAGCTGGAGATCTGGTGCTCGATGTCTGGTAGTGGAGAATGTTGTCAGTTTTCGTGGCTTGAAATACGGCCTGACGACAATTTTCTTAGAATTTTTATCGATTGCACCGTTGTGTTACAAAACTGCATTCGTGAGAAAATCTGCGTCTTTTTTGTAAGTTCCGAAGTTGTGAAGTTCGACGTAGAGGTCAACCGTTTCTGCTGAGCGATTCTGACCACAGCCATAGTATCTATTTAAAAGTGTTTATACTATGTTGTCTAAAATCATTAAGGGGAAGCCGTTATTGGTTAATGCTTCTTTTATGCGGTTGATTTCTTGCGTGCATGTCTCCCACGTCGAGCAATAAATTTCAACAAATTTTTTTATAAATTTCAATATCTCAGCCTATACTGTACATAGAAACAAACTTTTTTTGATCGATTAACAATGAAAATATCTACTATTTTTAATTGCAGTTTTTTAGTTTTCCTAAAAAAGTAACGACTATTTGAATACTAAAAACACAATTATTCTATTTCCATGGACAATACGAAAATTTCTAATCCACTTTTGAAAAACATTCCGTAGAATTTATAGTACTCACCTTGATCTTTCCGTTGCAGAAAAAGATATCTACAATAGTTTCAAAACTGTAGGAGAAATTGGCTGTCAGAGTATACGATCCATATTTTGAGAAATTTTCGGTCAAAGTTACTTAGCACCATAGCGCAGAGTACACATTGTTCCTTTATATAATTTCATTTTTTTCATCAGAACTTACAAACTAACACACCACAAATAAGTCTAAAACATTCCAGATAAGTCTTCCATAGTAGTAAAAAGTCACAATCACTAATACGTAACTATCACTAATACGTCATTAATACTTGCTGCAAACTGCAGAGGGCCCCGAACGGTTTTTCCCAATGAACTTTCAAGAAAAAAAATACTTCTGGAGTGAAATAAGCTCTGAGGTATTTACAACATGTTTACAACATTCGAATAAACATTTATAGCTCATAAAGTTTTCGGAATTTACCCGCGCAAACAAGTTTCTTAAAATTTAAATTTCTCAGCCCATAATGTACATAGAGACGATTGCTTTTTCGTTCGATTCACAATGAAAATATCTACAAAAGTCAAAGGCAGTTTTTTGATGTCTCTTCAGAATTTTTTTTTTGCAAAATTTAGAATTTTAACACAATTTTTTTTGCTGTAAAAAATTAATTTGTTATCAAAATATTAGTTGTAAGCTTGTATGGAGTGGGTGGGAGACTGTTGAATGCGATCAAGTGTTTCTACATTGATAGCGGAGCATGGGTGAGAGTAGGGAACGAGGTGAGTGATTGGTTCCCAGCTGTGACAGGTGTGAGACAGGGATGTGTGATGTCGCCGTGGTTGTCTAATTTGTTTATGGATGGTGTGGTGAGAGAAGTGAACGCCATAGTGTTGGGAAAAGGTGCGCAGTTGGTGGGACAAAATGGTATGTATTGGGAAGTGTGTCAGCTGTTGTTTGCAGATGATACAGCGCTGGTGGCTGATTCAGAGGAAAAACTGAGGAGACTGGTTGCAGAGTTTGGTAGAGTGTGCGAAAGGCGTAAATTGAGGGTAAATGTGAATAAAAGTAAGGTGATGAAATGTTCAAGAGGTGGAGTGTTTGGTACTTTGAATGTGAGGATGAATGGTGAAGTGTTAGAAGAGGAAGAGCATTTTAGGTACCTCGGGTCGGATGTGGCTGTTAAGGATAGTATAGAAGTAGAAGTGAGGCATCGAGTGAGTGAACGCTGCTAGACATTGGGTGCAATGAGGAAAGTTTTTGAATGCAGGAGTTTGAGTATGAATGCTAAGAAGGGACTGTATGAGAGCTTGATCGTGCCATTTTTGTAGTATGGAACAGAGTCCAGGGGTTTGAGAGTAGCTGAGAGGAGGAAGTTGGATGTGTTTGAGATGAAGTGTTCGAGGAGCATGTATGGAGTAACAAGAAGAGATAGGATCAGGAATGAGTTGGTTAGGGGGCAGACGGGGGTTATCAAAAAGATGAACAGGCGAGTGGATGAATCAGTGCGAGTGCTTGGATGGTTTGGGCTTGTTGAAAGAATGAATGTTGAGCGGCTGGTAAAAAAGATTTATATGTCGGAAGTGAGTGGTACTAGAGTGCGAGGTAGACCACGGATGAGTTGGATGGATGGGGTGAAGCGTGGATTGTACGAAAGGGGACTGACTGTGGATGTGGCGAGAGGGATGACTGCAGACAGAAGTGAGTGGGGGCAGTGCATAAGAAGATAATTTTATTTTTGACGCTGTACTGGGAGCTTGCCCGCGTGTGATGGGGTTGACCTGTCCTGTGCGAGGGAGGGGCTGCACTCAATGAAGCGGTCGGGGTAAGCCAGCCAAGGCTGTCGGGCCTGACTGTGGAAGGTGGTTGTGCTGGGCTGCTGCTGATCCTGGCAGTTCTGGTGCAGCCAGTGCTGCCTCTCTCGCATCCTAGTGACTAAGGGTGATGATTGTGGCCTGCTATCGGCTACCCTCCCATAGGGGGGAGAGGCCTGGAATATGTATGCATCTATAAAAAAATTCTAATCAACGCATCAAAAAACTACCTCTGAAATTTATAGAACTCACCTTGATCTTTACGATGCAAACATGATCTCCTTCATGAGTGAAAAATTGTAGCTCGATTTGCCACTCAAAGTCGAAAAAGCGTCTTCGGCCAGAGCGGACTGCTGCATTTGATATGCTAGGTATTTCACAAGACGCGCAAGCACAAAATCACTCACTAAGAAGGTCAAGATACCACTAAACCTCTCTAATGAATGGACAGTTGTGTAAAAACAACGAAAAAAATGTTGGAGCAGCCAACCATAGCTAAGCAGAGCCGTAGCTGGTCTCTCTGAGCGGATCTGCGGGGAAGGAGGATAATTTAGGGGTAATTATCGGGGTTTGGGTTGCCAACACGTGACAAATCACGTTTCTACGTGAAAAAGGAAGGGTTTAGGGGCATTTTCAGGCAATAATATTATTTTCTGGTCTTGGCCCTAAAAAACTGTTCGCTTCCCTTAGAGTGTATTAAAAACTGCTCAACATGCGATGGATGGCTAAATAGAATAAAAGTGAGGACAATCATCTAATCAATTTGCTGCATGGAAACACACAAAAATTGAAAGCATGGTCCATTGTATACTGGTTTTAAATAATCGAGGACTTTAGCAGAAGTGAACTTGATTAATAACTTGGACTATCATAAGGTGCTACAATCTGCCAAAAGTGGATTCTTGAAGAAAAATCTGGCCTGTGTATTTTTGGTAGACCGTACAGCACTGCAGGAAAAGAACCTGACACATGTAAGTTAGATAAATTTTCTAATGGCTGAGTTTGTTAAATCTTTCAGCCCATGTAAAAAACTATTTATTTTATCTTCAACCCTCAACATAATTCTATCTACGGACTTTGCAATCGCAACGAATTTTGTGTTATCAGATATTAAATTGAACCCGTGTTCTTGATATTTCTAATTTTTAATGACAGTCATTTACAGTTTTTATCTATTGTTTCAGAAATAATGATTTGTGCGTTTTGAACTGATGATGGAGCAAAACTGCGAAACGCTTTCTTCTTATATATGATTAAAATCCGCTGGATTTTAATTGTTTCCAAGTTTCTCAGAAATGAGATCATTTTTAAATTGTGCTAAAAATATTTTAGGCGTGAAACCAAGAGCTTGAGCACTTTGTTGAATAATGGAGGGCAAATATGCAGAGTGGCCTAACCTAAAAATCAGGGGTCACAACTGGCAGAGTGGGCTAAGCGATCATTTTACCTCCAAGCGGCGTAGATGTCTTTCAGGCAGAGTGGCCTAACCAACAGCGCGTAGATATTGTCCTGCTGCACCGCGCCATGCGTTCTGGGGCAGAGTGGCCTGAACAGCAGATTAATGCGTTCTGTATTATATTTTGTTAGTATTTTAATGATGGTCTTTGATTCGACTCAATTTGAATATACAGAGTGTTTCCAAAGAAGAAGTACAAAATTACACACGTAGTAAAAAATGGCTAAATAAACACTTTTTCTTTTATGAAGTTTTCCCCAAAAAATCACGTTATTGAGATAATAGCTCTTTATTATTTTGACGGATTAATTAAATTCAATAACACAATTACTAGCGATTTTCATATTGAATTAACTTAACAAAATCATTCGAAATGAGTTCCATATATGCACTTCTTACATCTTCATCTTAGCGACTACCGGATATTAGGAAACACGTCTGGCATTTCAGAAATCTCACCAGCAGATACTGCAATTCTCGCCACGAGATCTTCCTCAGATCTAATGGGTGTAGCATCAACAGGGCTCTTCTAGTGTCCTCGCTAAAACTATTTTACCACGTGTCCCTAGAACTGAATTTTATTATTCTAAACTCTCATAAGATAGAAGTGTTTGAAACGTAAATTCAAAATAAATATTGCGCGTAATTGTGTCATTAAATTTCATCCTTGAAAATAATAAACAGATAATATTTCAAAAACCGAAATTTTTGCTGGCATATTCCATAAAAAAGTGTTTACTTGGCCATTTTCTAATTGGTGTGCAATTTTGTACCTCATGTTCTGGAACACCCTCTATTGCACTAACTAATCAACTGTTATGGCATATGATGCATGCAGGTGTTTAATAATATATGAAAACAAATTTTAATTCAATTGTTAAACAATTTGAAACGACAGTGAGGCGAATGCGTAAGTAAAAAGAAGGCAAATAATTGGATTGGTTAGAGATCTACAATATTTTTTTGTACAGAATAGTGAACACAATCGTATATTTTCCTTCTAGTGACACGTTACGTAAGGATAAGAGGGATAAAGCATTTATTTCTTAGTTTTAGTTTGAGTTAATCCCAATACTGCAATCCACCATTAGCTACACAGAAAGCAAGCAAAATGATTATAAAATGTTTTCAGCGGATTTTGACACGTTTAGTGGTCTCACAGTCTAAATATTTTTTACTCCTCTATCTGTAACACAAATAAAATCATTTCTCAGGGAAGGATGATAAAACACAACAAAAAGTAAATCATGGATTAGTATTTAATCATAATCTCTGTCAAACACAAAATTTAACACTCGTAAGTTATCATCCTGGTAAAAGCATTAACTGTGCGTAATGGGAGAAAAAAATCTGCGTAGATAGTCGAAAGAAAACAATAGATACAAAAGAGGAGAACACATTTGCGACGAACACAATTGATAGTATGCTTAGTTTTAATTAGGCTAGGTTGAATATGTTCATCATGGGTCTATAAGTCCCGATGCAAGCGTTTCAACACTAATTCAGCGATTGCTCTTCTCAGATGGACACGATCTTCAGATATACGTGATATTCATTACATTCTAACTAATATAAAAACTATTTCCTGCGTGCATACTACAATGTATAATGGACATGAAAGTAGATTTAATTATATTCTAACATTGACTTGAGCAACTTTGTGCTTCAGCTACACCTTAGTTTCTTCATCCGGAACACACTCAGAATTGGGTTTCTTTTTACTAATTTCATGGGGCAGATTGGTGAAAAAGCCCACAAGATGAGATGGTATGTAGAATAAAATGAGCCATAGGCAAATTTTGAGTTTAATTTTGATGGCAATTTATAAGCTAATTTCATTGCATTAAAATCATCAAACCGCACTGTAGAAAGAGTAAACACCTGTGCTGGGCTTGTGTACCAACAAGTCTAACTCTGAAACGTTTATTCTCGATTTCACCGTTCTTCTTCTTGAGTCACCTGCAGATTAAGAACGCAAACGAGTTCCACCAAAAAATGCCAGACTCTGCAGGCTTCAGCACTCGGTCCTCAGGAAAGGAGGCTCCATCAGCACTCGTTGGTTTTCGGGACATTAGCATCGTCATTACCCTGGGACCTTAATTTAAGACATTTCTTCAAGAATTCTACTTGTGTTTATTATTCTTCGAAAATAATGGGATGTCAATGATTTTGAA
Organism: Platorchestia sp. MABIK; assembly: GCA_014220935.1. Taxonomy (NCBI): domain Eukaryota; kingdom Metazoa; phylum Arthropoda; class Malacostraca; order Amphipoda; family Talitridae; genus Platorchestia; species Platorchestia sp. MABIK. The sequence goes on from JACJUY010000142.1 coordinate 285,288, forward strand.
ACGATGAACTTATTTATAAAAATGTAAGCTCTTCGTGTTGTTCCAAGCCGAAGATTGGAGCCGGGGCAGCTCTGCGCTTTCGTGGCCCGACGCAGCATGGCGAAGTTCAAGCAGCGACTCCGCGCCTCTCTGTCCTCGCCTCACACGGTGGAAGCGTAGCGGCGGCTCGGCAGCAATCCTCGGGCGGCGCGCGTCTCTTGAACTCTACTGCATGGAGGAACGGCCTTCTAAGCACGTCCTTTATGGTGAGTTGGGAAGCAATTTCAGTGCGGTGTTCTCTTCCCATCTCAGTGCTTCGATTATTCTTGATAATTGCCAGTGCGAACGGATATTACAACTTAATTTTTGTCTGAGCCAAACGAGTATAGAACTATGAACTTTAGGCTCAAATAAGCTTAAGCTCTTTTGTAGCCTCGCTGCCAGTCTAGCTCGTTGGCTAAATGCCATTGTATGGGCTAATTTTGTTTGGCTGCGACAAGCTTGTAAAATAAAGTAATCTTAAATCTTTTTCTAAAGTTTTGTGAGCCGCTTCAGCGTAACGTTTAGTTTCCCTGCAAAGTCGTTAAATTTACTATTAAAATTATATTTTCTTTCAAAGGTACGTGTATTGGCTCAGACTTCTTGGAGCGAGCTGGAGGAGTGCGGAGGGTTACCGCGCTGGCCCGTTTCTTAACTCCGGGCTCCCGCCGCCACGTCATTGGGGGCGAACTGTGCCGGCCGCACTACATCCTTAGTGTTCTTTTTTGATCTTTGCTGTTTTACGCTTATGCTCTGTAAAGTCATGGTTGCCGCATCTAGTTTTTACTTCTTTGGTGACCCTTCTCCAGAACCATTTTCAAGATGGTATATAGGCAGTTGAGTCTTTCAGGTTTTTGAATTTTTCGAATGAAAGCTCCATTAATACTTTATAAAGAGGCTCCAGGAAGACGGTTTTAAGTTCAGATAGCTTGTTGCGTTTGCTGAAGTCAATAGTACGAAGTTCCTTGTGGTGATCGCTTGAATACTAGTAGTGCATCAAGCACTCGTTTTTCTGGGAAACTATCAGCCATTTCAGTTTCAACCAGTAAAATTTGTTTCCTTTTTGGTCGACCGTCCAAAACGTGAAGTATGACTGAGGCTTGGGACATCGATAAACTTGTCCTTCATGTGAGTACTCATACAGATAAACATGAAGGAAGCGACAATGTTTTTATTGCGGTTTTGTACGCCACAACAGTCTTAAAATGAATGAATCTTGTCGTAATTATGAAGATGATTTTTCTGTAGGAAAGTTAAACCAGATGAAACGATCTCACAACTTCCTCGCTTCCCTTCGATCTCTTGCTAGACAAAAGTGTGGCCCACATCATGTCATGTATTTATTCCGAGGATGTACAGCCACATTTGCCTTGTATAAAAAGCAACAGAAATGTTGAGGTAAGGAATCGGCTGAGTTTCCTCCCGGTCAAACGCAATACACTGTAGGCGGGAACTAGGCTTGAGACATTTCTCTTCTGTTTCCTTTAGTTCCTTGCGCGCAAGTTCAACACATGTAATCTGCTCCTTATGGACTTTTTTATAGCTACGTCTTCTCTCTCCAACACCTAGATTTGCTTTATTTTTCATCTGGAACTTATCTCATCTAGCACACGTGTCTTTCTATGGCAACTGTATTCCTACGTTGCATTTTTTGAGTTGTGTCATGAAAACGAATAAGTTGACTGGATGATCAGAATTTCTCTCCGTGTACAACGAATGCATTTTTGGGTAGGTAAGATCAGGACTGAAATATAATTTAGGACTATCACTGGAGTGGGATTTGTACGTTGGGAAATTATTTAGAATTGTTCACTCTTTTAGAACATCTATGGTAATTTTTTTTAACAGGCACATGCTTGCCTTTTTTATCTAGCAAAGCAATTCCTGCTTGCACTTTCTTATTGATTACATAAGTTACGCGCTATAATGAGATTCTCAGTGTGGAACAAAACACTGCCTTGCACGCTCTGTGGCCATTTATAGTATGATGAAATGTTTTCTATTCTGAAGATTCAGTGGGGTATGGTGGTGACGCTTCACTGGAACCTGTAAAAAAAACTTTTAAAATGCAATTAACACAGACAGGAAAATAGTGTTAACCATAAGATCTGCAAGTTGCTTGAAAATAGAAACATCTGTTGTTTCGTTAATAATAAGGGAGAACTTCGCCGCATTTAGTTTATATACCAGGTTGTTTAAAGCATCAGGAGTCAAGATCTATTACATATGTACAAATGCTAGTTCATTTCGTTTGTGCGCTCATGATGTTTTTGACTAATTTCGAGTCAGAACGTACCTTAGAAAAGAGTACAGGCAAATTATTTGAAAGAGCAATGGTTAGGTTGTGTACTTCAATAAAGACACACAATTTTAGTTCTGCGGATGCTACTTTGTTTTGGTGATCTGACGGTTTACTTTTCATAAAATCAGTGACTTTAATCAATTTGCCATCAACCTTTGCATTCCTTTTATGCTTATCAGTTCACTCGTGTCTTTTTATTTGACTTAAGCTGCCGGCTCTCTCAAATTAATTAATGCACAATTTGCAATACCCTTTGCTGGAGTTAAGTTTGCTGACTGGTATCCACGATGAAAATTTCTTTACCGTTTGTAATATTAATGAAACTTCCCATTCATATTTAACTTTTTGTTTCTGTCTCAGAACATCACTGTCCTCACTGTTGGAAGAATACTCAATATTCACTTTCTTAAAACTCATTATTTCTCAACGCTTATTGATTGAAGAACAATAGCAGGTAACAAAACATTAACTTTTAAACCAATGCGCGACCAAACGCGGGGAATAAGCCACAAAAAACGTACAAAGCCGAACCAATACTCGACGAGTGCAGAACAGATCAAGCATACTCATTACTCAAATGCTTGTCAGTCTGAGTTAACAAAACGATGTCATGGATAAGCAATTTTAGCAAATTAAAAACTTGCATTGCATTAAAATTGTGAACACTCCAGATTTATTTCAAATGTGCACATAAAACTTTAGAATGTTGATGTGTAGCGCTATACTGGTGACGATGCGATGAGTTCTAAACTACTAACTGGTATCAAACGCGTTGTGTAACTTTATTTGATCACACATTTCGTTTAATTTACCTCCCATTTACAAGAAAAGTTTAGTAATTGCCAACAATAAGGCTAATATTTATTAAGAGGGTCTAATTTCTTAATCATATAAAAATCTTTGAAACGTACCAAAATTCGCCGCTTCAGGCTAACGTTCAACAACAATATCAACAAAGTGACATTTGGAGCAGAACGTACCAAATGATTACGAACGCACCAATTTCAGCAGCCCTGCTAATGAGCTTGCCATCAAACTAATGTAGTGCACGCATGATGCAACTCTGCACTGTGATGCAACATCTCATCGTTTTCATGGTAACATGCGCTGCAATTATGCCACAGCCAGACAGGAAGCCCCACTCTTTTGTTTGCGCCAGAGTGGCATAAACGACTGAGCAATTCCTTGTTCAGTACAAATGCGAAACGCTGTCGCTTATCCCACTTTGCTTATCACTGCCCGAAAGTTCAGGATTTTGTGGGTTAGGCCACTCTGCATACTTGCCCTCCAATTATTAGAATGTCGAGCTTTTTGAAAAACTGATTGGTTTTTCATTTCAAACACCCCTTCTCTAAAAAATACCTTGAGTAAGTGCACAACAAAGCATTCAAATTAACCCTTGCGTCGTCGAACAAATTATGAGCCGCTTTTAATCTGTAGTTTAACAGAATTTCATCAGTTTTCTGTAAGGAATTCACTTAGGTCATAACTAAAATCACACAGTCGATTTTATTTGCCCCTCATCTACTTCAGTCTACAGTTCGAATAAGTGCACTCGAAAATACATGTTGATATTTCATAAATGATTATGCAGTAAGGGGAATAATAATATTTCGGAATGGGAATGAGGGGTTTCTGGCAAAACGAGACGAGAGACTCGGAAAATTTGTACTCATTTTGTTCATAACATACTGTTCATTTAAACTATAACTTAGGTACTACGTTGCTCTAGCGATCTTGAAAACAGCATTCATTTGAAACAAATTTCCGAATTAATTAATTAAAGTTTGGATACCATTTCAAATGAGCTCAAAACTCAATTTGGAATTAACGAAAATTATTTTCTAGGTATGATTGATAGTGAAACAGAATAATCCATTGGCCCGGATATTATACAGGTGAAGTTAAAACATTTGTTTCACAAAGTTGAAAAATTTTTCAAGCGTTTTACGCGAATTGAGTACCTATTTCAGTCTTTTTCTGTGAGAACTGGTTATTGTATGATTTTACAAGTAAAATCGCATTTTCGTCCAACATTTTTTCCCTCAACTTGCTATACTTGAATAAGTAATTTCCTTAAATCACCCTCAGCACTTGTAAATTAGTTCAAGAACTCAAGTAAACTCATTTTTTTTGTGATTCAAGAATCCAAAAGATAGCGCGAAGGCAATTTGAGGAATCTACATTAAGTAGTTACAATCCGCCACTCTTGAGAAAACATTTTCTGATCTTTTAATGTTGGGCACCAAGATACTAGCTATTGAAGATGAAGTTCAAGAAAAGTGCTTGACTATTAAAAACATAATCAGAACCTTATGTATTATTCAACAATGACGAATTCGCTGTAAAATAACACGTTTTAGTTGTACTCGAAACTGTTACAAAGCCCTGAGTTTGTTCAACTCGATGCCCACGGAAATTTATACGTAAAAAGACTTTTTCAGATGAATTTTGAATCACGTTGCATTTTCGATGCAAAACTTTGCCTAAGTTTGACTACTATACCACTTGACTGCCATAATTTTTATTTGATTGAATTTCAGGTTTTATTCACGTGCTTTGCCAGGGAACCAATCCAATTCAATATGACGAGTGGTTTTAACAGTTATTTAACGATAAAAATATTTTCTACAATACACCTCCAAAAGCAAAAGCAAGCGAATTGTTTGAAATGATGTCCCCAGTATTGCCTTTAATTAGAACGGTTTAGGTAAGGGAATGAGCGATTTATGGAGCTCAAAATCCGAAAAAAAACTTTCTTTTTATTATCTCCTGTTATAGAAATTATTCTTACAAATCAAACGATATGCTTCTATTCTTTGTAAATATGTTCGTTCATCTGCTACAGCTCACGAAAAGCCAGTCAATTAGGAGGCGGGTGTAAGATAATTTTTTTCGATTGTTCTTTTCTCGGCAGTTTCTGTCGGGTGCCAAATTGTAGGATTACTTCGTATGTTATATCAGGCGAGTCCCTGTTCGGGTGCCAATTTGTGAGACGCGTTTTAGAGTAAGGTTGGGCTTTCGGTCAGCAGCATACAATGGAAGCCGGTTATTTAGGCCGCTAGCAGGGAAGTTTTCTCCTGTAGATAGCAGGTCAATGAAGGATGTACTTCTCTCGACGTTTATTCTTTTATAGAAGATCCGTTCACAAATTTCAGCCGTTTCCAAAAGCGATCTCCCTAAATTTTGATCGCCTCGAATTTTCAGGATTCGTGACGAATATCTGGTTCGCGAGTATCCTAGATACTCGCGAGCTTAAATTTGTTATATTGAATATTATTCTTAGGTCTACAAGTGACACACTACAAGAAATTGTAAGGAGCAAGTCGGCTATACGGCGATAGCCTGACAGCGGGCAGCTTTACCTCAAATCCGAAAATCATCAATTTTCTGTTTTTTAGCTCATGTCAGGAAAGTTTTTCTGAATCCAACGATATGCATCACTGCTTTGCAAGTGCGTTCGTTTGACTGCTTCAGCTGGTGAAAGAGAAGTCACTTATGTCATCACACGGCCAGGGGACGAGTTTGTCATGCTCTCCTGAAAACTTAAATTTGTTGACGTTTGAAATGCTTCTTCTCCCACAGTTTAAAAGGCACAAGAATAACAAATAAGTCATTCGATGGTGCTAAAAAAGAGTTCAAAATTGGTACATGAGTTTCATGAAGAACTGCTAAGTTTGAAAATTGTAACAGAAATAAGGTGCCAAAATTAAAAAATACTTTTTTGAAAAAATCCCAAAATTCAACGAATCAAAGTATCAAAATTTCACTTTCATTTTTCTTTGAATGTACATTTTGCTATCAATGAAACATGATGCTGATTCTGTAACTTCGAAATTGAACGAGAAGAAACAATTTCTAAAGTAATATTTTCTATTAATTTTTTTGAAAAAAATCAATTTATTAATAAAATTACGAGAAAACACGAATCCAAAAGAAAAACGTTGCATCATTTTTCTACAATGGTGAAAAATTTTTAAGCAGCCGTTGGAAAATAATGAACCTGAGTTTTCATCCAGACGGTCGCTAGGTATTCAAGCACCTCCTTTCCGACCCCCCTAACGACAAAGCAGCTAGGCTGGTTTGAGCGTTCAGCACGCGAAAGTTAGCTACACAGCTCACGTTCATAATACTTCGGAACGAAAACAAAACATTCTGACACACACAGTGAACAAATTGTGAGCAAGGTTGAGCAGCAGACCACTCAGTACACTGAGTTTGTGAGGCTCTCCTGAAATTTTAAGTTGTTGAGGCTTGAAATCGATCTTCTACAGTTTTAGAGGTACAGAAATGGCAAATTTATCAATGATAGAGTTAAAAAAAAAGAAATCGGTGGAATAGATTTTTTCAAATTTGATTCAAGTTAAAAATTAAAGGAGACACAATACGAAAGAAAGTCGAAATTTTAGGAAAAAATTTGTAAAACTTATCGAATCAAAATATCAAAATGCTCAAATAC
>JACJUY010000142.1:311253-330956 GCA_014220935.1 Platorchestia sp. MABIK
CACTGATTATGTCTGAGAGACTCTTGATAAACCTGATCGGTATTAAAACGGTTGGGTGTACCGTGAGGAAAAACGTCGTTCTCATTTTGTTATTCGTCTTGATGTAGGCAGGTATCATGGGGGTTAAACTTTTGGCATCGTCAGAAATCAGAGAACGCAAAATGCTAAGGTGACAGAAAATATCACCTCAGCCTTCTGATATACACTTAAACCCCGAAATTAACACACCCGATCTACTCCAAACTAGTTAACATGTAAATTGATTACCTTAAGCGCTAATATTTAACCGGAGGGAACGGAACACTTCAATGAGCTTCAGCCGAACAATCTTGAATGCTTACGCACGACACACGACAGCTCTGCGACTAACTGCTCTGATAGCGAGGCGAAGTGACTTCTAGCGGTGGTGGGGTGATGATGACGGGTGCGCACTCGCGCTCACAGGGAGCATAGCCGCTTCCTCCCATGCCGACAGTGACGCGTCAAGGCACGAGCACACTTAATCGACGGACGGCGGAAGAAGCCGTACCGGAGGGTGAGGTAGCGGAGAGTCCTGAAATTGATGTGCTAGCGGTGAAAGCTGAAGACAGTCTCCTGATTTTGGGCGCAACAGATCTGAGGTTGGATCTGCCGACAGTTGCTTTGAGAAAAAGTCAGTGGGTGCGGAATAAAATGTAGACAGTGTGAGTCGCTATGCCGGTTGTAAGATATTTAATTGTCGACTTTACTATTGAAGTGTTCGTAAAAACTAATGAAGTCTTTTCTCTCTTAAACTGAGATAAATAAAAAGGGCACTTTTCGACATTTTCTGCCTACAGCAATCTCCTGAATTAGATTTTGGTCCCAAAGTTGGATGATGTATCTCATTTCCCTTAACACTAAGCTCACGTCACCTGAATATTCTTGGCCAGTAGGGGCGTATAAAGTGAAACGCTGATTATTTAACTGCTACCATCACGTGATTTGAACTCGATTACAAACTTCTGAACTTCTGATCTATCATGAAAAAACGTTCATGTTGTCAAGTTTTCCTTTAAAAGTTTTATTGGAAAATATAATTAATGTGGCAAACTCAATCCCGTACCACAGTCTAGACATTTATTGATTTCACGTATAAGAAACTTTTAATTGAATAACATTCCACAGCGCACACGAGGGTAAATAATAATATTATTCAATGAACAAAACTGGGCTTCTTCAATTATTCGTTTAATGTGTTCTGAATTGGTCCTTGTTTCCTTTGTTTATTCTATCTTTACATCAAGGACAAAACTTGGGCAATTTTCACTGAAAAGTTATTGCCTTTCCAGTAAGTATGTTTTCGTTTGAACTAAATCTTTTTTGCTTTGAGACACAACTTGTGTCATCGTTTTTTGAAATGTGGTATTTTCAGTCAAAATTTTTCGAAAATTTATAACCAAGAAACTAAACAATCTTGATTTTTTATACCAAGCTATATTTCTGCTAGTCGAAGTGTAGCATGGACTGCCACATAAAAACGTGGATATCAGCTTTGAATTATTTTTGTTTTAACTTGTAAACGTGTGGCATAAATTCACTCATGAAACAAAATTCTGCTCCTGCGCTTAGAGGAACTGAAAAAGAATTTAAAGCAAATCATTCATGTTTTGAATGGCAGACAGCGGTGTTCGCGCTAATTTGCGAAGGTTTTTAAGCCAGGCCCTTGTTTTCATTTAATCATTATTAAGTTTTTATAATATTCAATCTGGAGTCTACGGTTTGTGCTTCCACCCTCATAACAACTAAATCTCTGAAACGCAATCTTAAAACCACTACAAACATGGTCCAATGAAAATGCGTTTGCATGAGCGAATTTATGAGTCAGACACAAGCATGGAATTTGGAGAGTGTTTCCTAACAGAGAACATTTTTTCAATAGATAATAACGTAGATTAAGAACCTGATTTGATGTCGCCAAATTTATTTTTTTCAGTGAAATGAAATATATTCACAACCGTATAAGTCCGAAGACTTTGTTAGCACCCTGTACAGATGAAAAGAAAAAATCTGGTTCAGGATTTCCAGGTAATGCAGATATATCCTGAAGCGATTTGTCACTTTTTTCATTTAACCATAAGCCCCGCGTGATTTGAATACGAACTCAAGATTGTTTGATATAAATCAAATTTTCCTCCAAAATTATAAATCAGCGAAGAAAATACCGAAAGAACGACAGCAGAGTTTACCCAAAGCGGCAGATGAGAAAGCTGAGGAACCGCACAACTGTTAAAGAAGGTAAAAGAGAGGTATACAGGAAAAATTTGGCAAATAACCCAACCCAATAAAAAAAGACGTTTCCAAAGGGCAGAAAAGAAAGCAAGGGATGGTTAACTCTACATAGATGAAAAGTGGTAGGCAAAAACCTATCCGAAGGAGAGTACAGAATGAGAAAAATGACCGACTGTTGCGAAAATCTCAACTCATTAATTGTGTAACTTTAGTTTATGGTTTGATAAGAAGTTCAATTTAGAAATGATCAGACGAATTCGTCTGTGTCACTACTGTTATACGGCAAATTAACTCATTCTTCTCCAAAAACAGGGAGACGTTCGCTTTTTCGACCAAGAATCTTAAAAATCCAGCGTAAAAGAGGTAATTCAATTTATTAATTCTCCAGAGTTTCCTACTTCATTTTTATTATCGAAAATAAACGGTTACCACAGTGCTTCATCTCTATACGATACTGTTCATGCTGACAATATTTCTCGGACACCACTGAAAATGAAGATGATTACATGCCTATTGATTCAGTTTATTCTGCTACGGATTCTGATTTTTTATTCACAGAATTGCGGGAATTTAATATGAAGATGAAACATTTGATATTGAAATTAAAAAACTGTGACCCCAGACGTACTTGTTTTTGAAGTCGTTTTAGCTCCAACACAAAGTAAATCATGTACGAAACTGTGTTACTGAACTAATTACCTAAAGAGTAACATGAGCCATAAGATTAACTCTACTAGATTTCCTTTATACGAAGATGAAATTAAACATTGTTTAAATGTTTAATTAATGTAATTGTTTAAGTTGTTTGGTGTAAATGTGTAAACATTCTATCACCAGGTGTGTATCGGTTAGGAAACCGCTCATGAGACAGCCTAGCTGACTGTCTCGCACTGTCATTAGCAGCACCGTAACCAAGGTGCATCTCTGCTATTTCAGCATTTGTTGAACGGTTCACGTTACCGGCTTCGTGGTTTCTTTGAAACTGAACAGTGCCAACAAGACAAACGAAAAATATCCTGGTAGCACAATCGGGAACATTCTAAATCCTTCTTGCTAAGCCTTTTTTCCCAAATATCACCAAAACTAAATTTTATCACTGTAAACGCTCATAGAATAGAAGTGTTTGTAACATAAATTCAAAATGAATATTGCGAGTAATTGTGTAATTAAATTTCATCCTTTAAACAATAAACAACTAATATCTCATAAACATGAATTTTTCGGAAATTTTATTGGAAGAAAGTGTTTATTTGGCCATTTTCTACTTGGTGTGTAATTTTGTACCTCTTGTTCTGAAACATCCTGTAGAAGTAACTTCATACTTCATTATTATTCACCAGCTCGGTCTCAACACAGAGTCATCTTCATTGAAACTAAGACTCGAAATTCAATCGCTGTTGAAATAGGTAAAAAAAGATCTTTCTTAATCATTCGATGAAATACTTCATCCTCAGCCTGATGTAGGTAACAAATTAATTCTCACACATGTATTATTGATACTCTTGTTTCCTGCATAAAAATTACTATGATGATTTTTTTCGGAAGTTCGAAATCACAGTAGCGCGATTTCAGTTACAATAATTTGCAAAGCCTGAGTTGCAGAAGTAAAAAATGACGGAAATTAGCATGGTTTACACAATTTATACTTTTTGAGGAAAGTAAGTGTTCAAGTATAAATTTATACTAAGCGGCTTTGTAAAAAATTTTCAATTTGTTTGTCCAATACTCATATTTATTACTGTTCAAAATACAATCAGTACAGTGTTACAGTTCGTATGTCAGCCTGATGACTTAACCAAGCATTAAATAATTCAACGAAATATATAATAATGTCGTGATAGACATTTCTTCACTAATATCAGTGCTATTATAATGTATGATGAAATATTATTTATGATGGTACCTGCTCTTAAAATTAGAGTTATTTGTACCGACGCACATGTTGCAATTATGTGTACAAGTGCCTCATTATTACCAGTATTGGATCTTTTTCATATTTTTAAAAATCAATTTGCATTCCCCCATGCAAAAAAAAACTTTAATTGCCATCCAGCGTAGTTGCATTCCCGGGAGCAACGCATTCCATACCAGTTTTTAATCAAATTTATTTGACGATGATGTTTAGCCATATTAATTTCATAATTCTTTTTTTAGATGGTAAATATATTTTGATGGTATCAGAACCCCTAAAATAATATCAATGCATTTATTTAACCATTTTTGAATTTTGAATTACAGTGAATTAACCGTAGAAAATGAACATGACTTGAAAGACATGTATTGCTAAATACAACAATGAAAACAAATCCGTTTTTTTCCAGTTTTATTCGTATGCTCTGTAGGTCCTTTGCATTAGAGAGCACCATTATGACGCAACCACCCACAGCCGAGTTTCGTGCGCTACTGAGCGCCGTGTGTGTGGCTGGCGAACACAGGGTTTCCACGCGAGGCGACTCGAATTACCCTAGCTGAAGGGTATTAATTACCCCAGATTACCCTAAAACAGCTAATCGTGACCTATGATCTAGAAATTAACCAGAAGGTAAATGGACTGGTTTCCAGAGCTCCCTCAGTATGAATTAATACTGTGTTACATGCTGCATGAGCGTCAGGAGGGAAGGCAAGTTGAGCGACGTTAGAATGCTGGTTTTATATCCCAGACGATATCACGTACAAGATGTTTGCCAAATACCTGTCGAATTTTTTTGGATGCCCACTGTTTTCCAAGGCGCACCTTTTTCAACGACTCCTGGTCTGGGAACATTGTTTTCATCAAACTAAAAGAGGCTCACACAATGAGATAGGCAGGTGGTGCTTAGCTGAAATGCACAAACTTGCAGTTCCACTTTACGAGCACAATTTTTGAAAGGATCATTGGACAGCGAGTTGCAGACAATTGATGGGGTTTCCTTTGCCACCATGGATCGTTGTTTGTGTCGCTGAGAGCATGTGACGCTTGATCTCCGATCGATTTCCCACAAGTAATATCGGTTCGACAAACCTTGCAATTTGCCACATCCTTTTCCTCTGTTAATTTTGAGGGCTTGGCTAACCATCCTTCAAACTAAGGTTCCGATGTACACAAGTCTTTAAATTTCTGCTGGTAGTTTTTAGCTTTCACATGGAGCTTTCCTTTTTTGAAGATGGTGTCGTAGGCTCTTCCTCACTCGGTGCACGATCATCTGTCATACTGCAAGAAATGCAATACTATGTTTACCTATCCCTAGTATAATTATCTATTTTTCATTTTATTTTCCATCCATTCACGCGCTTCAGCCATTCTTCCCACATGCTCAATCTAACCAAACACTGATCCACTCTCTCTGATGACTTTCTAGCTTTCCTCACACATGACTTTCGTCATATCGTTTCATTACGGATTTTATCCAATCTTGTTACATCACATATGCTTCTCAGACACTTCGTTGCAATCACATTCACTCATCAACTCATAAAGTTGATCGTAAAGTAATCAAATTTATTAATTTCCTAAAGGGCGGGTGAGGAAATTCAGAGGTTTTTGGAAAAAAACTACCTTGCCTTTATTAATATGTATAAACTTTCCTTGACACTCAGTTGCTAGAAGCCATAGTGCTTCAATTTCGGGTGACGGAATTCTAGGCATGATCGCAGCTATATCAAATTCAACGTCCTTGTTACAGCGTCTAAGAAAGACAGTGAGAATACAAACATATATTGCAAGTTTTAAGTCAATAACTGAACTCTTTTGTTTTTTTTTGTATGAATTTTTTTAAACTAATTGTATAGTTCCTTCCTCTCGCCTTTAGCACCTTTTGTAACTCGCAGTGTCAATGAACCATGTCGAATTTTTTTGTTTGCGTCGCTTCAATACCATGCTTCGTTGGCGTGCAACATGGCAAGAAATAGGATGCCTTCCATCTAATTAGCTGGCAAAATACCGGCGCTGTGACGTAACTCTGCTGTTAATTCAATGACTATCACATGAATGAAACTATTAATAATTTCTACGATGAAATATATTAGCTATGGTATTTAAAAATACATACATGCCAACATTCTGTTGAAGCTTATTAGCACGCGCGCAATTAGAACAGGACAGTGACTTTCGTCGACTGGCTGTTGCTGACACCGATTGAGTTTTTTATTAGCGAAAATGCATTTCAGAATCATTTGTCAAACTGAAGTGGACAAGAGATATTATAGCTTCGTATCTTGACGCCATCTTCCGTGAGCAATTCCTGATGACATTCAAATGTGCAACATTGACCACAGCAGCAGTGTAGTTTTGTGAACACCAAATTCTGACTCGTTTCATTGCATTTCGTTCAAGTGGTGACCAGTAGGGTGCTCGCATATTGGCTTTCAATTTTCTATTTTTCGTAGATTAGGCGGGCTGCACAGAGTCTATTGCCCCAGGATTTCTACCCCACGCACCCCTCTCCCTCCACCTCCGAGCAGCTACAGCACCACCTCCGAGCAGCTACAGCATTGTTAGGTTAAGGTAATTTAGGTTAGGTTAAGTTAACTTAAGTTAGGTTAAGTAGGTTAGGTTAAGTTAGGGTAGCCAAGTTCAGTTAGTTTAAGATTAAGTTAAAAAAGTTAGAGAATCCCTGTTTTTGAGTGCCGAGATGGAGGGTTGAATCGCCAAACACCAGCGGTCGTTGTCATAACTTATTACAATGATTTGAAGCAGGTTAACTTTGGTATTCCGCTGTAGTATCCACTTACTAAGTACTTGTAGTGGTTATAATGCAGTGATTAATAATAACTGTATAGCGAAAGGATAAGTTCATAAACCTCAGTAGTACTACATAGTTAAAAAATTGGCGCGAATGGCAACTTCATGTAGTAACTCGGAGGTGGAGGGAGAGGGGTGGGCGGGGTAGAAATTCTGTGGTATTCGACTCAGTGCAGGCGGGCTCTTCCTACACGGAGCTCTGATTACCCTAGATTTGCCGATATTTTTCATTACCCTAAACATTACCCTAAGGTATCCCTGATTACCCTAAACTAGGGTAATTACCCTGCTCGTGGAAACACTGGGCGAACACCGCATCGTATAATAACATTGCAGTGTGTTGGTGACGGCGGCTGCCATGACTTCGAAGAAGAGAGCGCATCTCTCACACTCAAAAGTGCCACTTTTTGCCACCGTTTAATATGGGGCATTATGGGCTTAGGCTGAAGGAAAGAACGAACGTTTGTTGAGCTTCTATTGTTTCCGGTAAATTTGAGGATCAAGTTTTTCTTCGAGCTTCCGCTTAAACACTTAACAATTGATATTCGGCATTAGCATTTTTTTATCACATTGGTGGGAAGGCCTAACATTGATAAGCGGCAACTGCGATGAAACCTAAAAACCGGGAAGCAGACACCTGAGAAATAGACTCTGCACGGTATACTGATGAATCAATACCTCTCTGAGAATAGACAAAAATACCCCTAGATGCTCTCGCCCACACAGTTTGCTTGCCAAGGTTCATAGCGTTTCTGCAAAAATAATTTTTTTGAGAAGACATAGAACTTCAGAAAAAAGCTGCTTTCACTTAACACTACGACCTCTCACATGGCTGTGCACTATTTAGGCAATATCAAAGGAGACGACAGAAAATAATTATTTAATTATTAATTAATAATTAACTATTTTGTCGTACCTGCAAAAAAAGTTTCCTCAAATAGTACCTTCATTAATGTCTTTGTTCGAATCATTACATTTTTTCTTTTTGTCCAAAAACTCTGTGCACGAATATATTAACCCAAATTATGAAGATGACGTTACAATAATGATATTTGAAGTTAGTTTTTCCGCCGGGATAGATCGAGTAACTCTATAATTTTACAGCCAGCCACTTTTAAAGTAATGAAAAGTCCTTTGATTACTCTGAAGTTCAGGAAATTTGCCCATTTTGACAACACTAAAGTTCCCTGTGAAGAAGAGAGAAAAATTCTGCGTCAAAAAAAGCTGAAGCAACTTTTCCCAGCTCGCTCAAAGTTCAGCTAGGCAATCAGGGCTTCTAAAACTTGTGTTGACATAAATATTCCATGAAAGGCGAACTATCATTTCGGCAAATGGTTCAAGGGAAAATTTAGGGGCATGTCATTTGAGTGTTAATTATTTAATATCTTCTGAGCAACTGTTCGATATTCGAGTGAAAATGCGGAAAGCGATTTTGCAGCTTTGCTTGATGAAGGTGAAGGGAAAAGAATGGTCGCCAGAAACTGAGAACTGGTGTAATTAGTTATTTTACTAAACATTCAGCCGCCAAATCGGTCAAAGCCTCTGACAAGAATCCTGAGAATCAATGAGTGTGTAATTGTATGAGTTTAATTATTCTGTGAAGGAACGAAGTATGATTATAATTTTGCATGATTCTGATGTCTGGAGCTAGCTTATTTCAGCATAATAGTTGAATTTGAATTGCTTATTTATCTTACTGTACATGAAAGCAACCACCCAGCTCTTGAAAATTTATTACGTAATATTGGTTATTATTTCAATAATGGTGCGAATTAAGCAACGAGCTGTTTGATTGCCAAATTACTAGAAATTGCGTTCTCTCCTTTCAGCCTATCATAGGCGATAAATCACAACGTGCACCAGCGTGAGAAATATTCATCGAGCAGAAATAATGTATGTACGTATATTGAAAAGCATGTGTTAAATTACTTTTTTTAAATGTGGCATATTATGAGCTTGCACAAGTTCTCCCTCAAAGATCCACTCCCGAGCATCCTCGACCAATGTTGAAAAAAATTAAAATTCAGAACTTCAGAAATTGAGGTACACACGCCAAGTTATGAATAACATCCTAAGCGAAGTTGATTTGTATTCCCGGGGAGCATTAGCTCCTGCAAAACTTTCTAACACATTAGAAAATAGAACCAGAAATAATACTACGGAATATTAGGCGATTTCAGACCGTCAGTCACTCGTATATATCGACCGGTAATGCATGTATGTAATTGCTCATCTGAAATCTGTACAAAGTAATCAAACTGATGAACAGTAATTTTCATCTTGCTTTTATTTTTCAACTAAACCTGGCTGAGTGATTCAATAGATTTTCCTGACGAGTGGGTGGTAGCAACCTTTAAAGGGCATCAACTTACAAAATCACTGAGACGTTTTTTCTGCAAACACTTGACGACTTTCAATTAATTATTACGATAACTTACACATAGCTATGACGTGATTTCATTGTTCATCTATTTAAATTAGGATGGAAGCCCATCTGAAAAAATCAACCTTACATCAAAGACTGCTATAAGAAAGTATTCACAGATGAAGTCCAGATATTACCGGACATTCAAGTTCAAACATAACCAGATATTCCGTGTACTTAGGAAAGTTCGCACGTTTCCTAAAAACTACCATTCATTAGCCCTTTACTGCTTTACAGAGTAACGTTCAAGATGCAAGAGTTCATACAAAAAAATTTCTATGGAATGATTTTTTAGTTAGCCTTGAAATGCCATCAATTTGCAAGTGTAGGTTTTAGATTCATTTTTGGTGATTCCTAGTGAGTTAATGTCCAATTACTTGGTACTGTTTAAACAATTCAAACAGTTTATTTACCACAAGAGATACAGCAGTAGATTGTCTCTTAAGTCTATAACAATGGACATATTTGAGTATAGCTACTTGTGGGCCCGAATAAGTTCGGCGACGTCTAGGGCATCCTACCATCAAAGCTATTTTTAAAGTTTACATTTGTGTTTAACCTAATTTACTTGACCTAGGGGCACACAAGACTGCTCATGTTTTGATGCTAAATTTTTACAAAAAATAGTTAATATGAGCTACATGGGAACATTACATTCAAGAAATACGACTAGGTGCAAAACATTTAAATCATTATCATAGCAGATTGCCTTATCGGGATAAGTCGTATAACATGAGAAAAAATTGACTTGAAATACCTTTTATGATTAGTATTTTCATAAGAAAAAGGACTCAAGATCTGTTTTGAAAACTTCGTAAGAACTTTTTAAACGGACATGTAAAATTTAATTCTGAACACATTTGCGTCTATGAAAATTTTCGATTTTCGCAATAGAAAATCGCAATTGTTGGACAGTGTAACAATAACTTTTTTCTAGTTCGAAATTCAAAAAATCCTTCGTTACGAGGTTTCTACAGTCCATCCGCGTCGAATGAGACCACAATCGCGCTTCTACGTAAAAAAATGTAGACTGGGAAAAGTTATGCGCAAGTACATATGTTATTTCTTATGTTCGCACAATAACTTCTTTCTATTGCGAAAATCAATTATTTTTATAGGAGAAAATGTCTTCAGTATTCAATTTTACATATATGAATTCATTTTCGTTCCTCTAGATGCAATAGAAACGAGAACAGTGAAATTTGAAAGATTCGGTAAATTAGTTAAAATGCAGGGTATTAGATCCCCTTAAGTTACGTTACAGCTATGACTCGTTAAATACTCATTTGCGACGGAAGTGCATAGAAAAAAGTTGTTTAGTTTGATGTAATTAACACTTTCCAAGCAACAGAAATTTGAAAATCGATGAGTGTGTTCTTTTGAAAATTTACCGGTTGAATTAGATAATTCAAGTTACGTTGCGTTATTGCTTTAACTCGTAAAATACTCATTTACGACAGAATGTGCATGGAAGAAAAGTTATTTATTTTGATCTCATTACCATAATGCTATCATGAAAAATTTGAAAACCGATTAGTATGTTGTCCTCAACGTTTGCCAAAATGTTTTCTATTTGCCACTTGTTTATTTCTACAAGGTGCCCACACTGTGTCAAAGAACTTCAACACTAGGTTGGGACAATTAAAATGAACATACAAATATCAAAAACACACAATTTCTGAAGTATTTTAGAAACATTCATGATTTCAGAGTGATTTCTGAAAGGAATGTATTACACAAAAATTCAAAGCACTTGGCAAAAAGAATTAGCACTATGTTGTATATGACGTTCATCTTGTAATTGGCAAACCACTATTTTATGCAACACAAGCTGAACGGAATTTAAAATACAAGACACCAATGACATAGACTAAATATAATCCTTACTTGTGGTTGTGAGCATGATGCAAAAGTACTGCTGCCACTTGGAGGTCTTTGGTTGTTGCTCTTTTTATGATGGTTCATGTGGGTTTTGCCAAGAACATGACACAACAGCACTTGTTCTCTCATTATTAAACTCAACTGTTGCAAAATTTTTCAAATCTTTCATTGCTACTGACCAGATAAGGGTCAATATTGATTTTAGGCCTTTCACGGAAATTAATAATTCCGTTCCAAAGAATGACTAAAGGAACACATTTAAAAACGTTTTACACAAATGACATTCTACTCGCTGATGCGGTTTTTTCGAGTTATTAAACTTTGATGTTATATGAATGTCGTATATAAAAGTGAAGGAACGGACACGTAAATATGCTGTAATACGGTATATACGTAACGATGGGTGAGGTTAGGGTAGGTTATGGTAGGTTAGTTAAATAAACTAAGCTAAAATAACATAAATCAACCTAAAATATCTTACCTTAACTTACCCAAACCGACGCTGTTATTTTCGCGCCCAGAAGTGGGCGTGTCCCGCCAGAGAAGTGGGCGTCACCCAACAATGCGGCGACTAAGCAACCGACCATACAATGCTATTCCTATCTGAACGTAATTATTGTTATATCTCAAAAATATCGCATCTGCGAGCAGAATGTCAATCGTGTGAAACGTTTTTAAATGTGTTCCTTTAGTGATTCTTTGGAACGGAATTATTAATTTCCGTGAAAGGCCTAAAATCAATATTGACCCAGATAAGTTTTCCAGATCATTTAGAATTTTTTTTAGCAATAAGTCAGGTTTAGGTATTTCATTCATACAGACCTTATTAGAACAATAATTGCCTACACAAATTATTATGGCTCGATATTCAATAGCAGACACTAGAATTGCGTCAGCTGTGTATTTTTAATATTGTAGAAGGGTATGCCATCAATGTTCACTGTTAAACTAATGAGAGATGCAATCTCATGTTAGAAATTTATTTTCATTTTTTTTTCAACTGCTTATCCAATCGAAGGGCACACACTCTCCATTACACATGTCACTCACTTCATATCTAAATTATCTTCACTGTTACAAATTAACTAAGATGCGTTGGAATTTTCAGTCGTCATTTCCGATTCACTGCGCGTTTTTTCAACTCTTTCTAGAGAAATCACTTCACGAAGAGCTACCTATGTCGGTTTGAATTTTTTAAACAAGCAACAATCCTTGGTTTTTTCTGTCTTTCACTTTAGTCAAAGAATATTTTTTCATTCTTTGATTTTCCATCCCCATAGCACAATTGATCAGCGTATTTTTGAACTTTAGAGCTTATCTCACAAACCAAGAACGCCCAAAGCTTAGTTTGACTAACGCGCTTGTTGTGACTGATGTCAACATTGACAGCTGCACACTCCCGTGGTGAAATGTATGCGACCAAAAAAAAACTAGTTCTATGTTTTTGTTATTACATCAAAATTATTAAAATATTCTTCACTATGAAATAAAGTTATTTTTGAAAGAATTTAATAATATGATGCAAAGTTGGCAGTAATTTTTATTGTTTGAGCAATACCACACGCGCTTTTTGTACATGCTTATACAATTTATACAATACTTGCATTTAAAATTTGTAAGCTGCATTTCAATAGCTCAAAATAATTTTTGCCCTTCTACAAGTAGAATTATTCTCCCTACATCAATGCGCAAGTTTTTTCGTTCGTTCGTGGGTTACGCCATGCTTGTTTCCTATCAAATTGATCAAGTCATTTATGGAGGCCATCGGAATTTTAATTAAGTTTCCATTATTAGAAGCAGAACGATGAAGGGATTTTAAGGGAGTTGGCTTTATATTTCTACAACAAAATAATTGCTGAATGGGTTGACTGTGTGAAGGAATTTAAAATGTGAAAATGAGGAAACAAAATTTCCATCATGGCTAGCACATTTCACAAAAAATCATTTGAAATTCCTAGCGTTGTTCTCTTATAACAATCGGAACATAGAATAATTGAACTCACTTGGTGGTAACCTATTACTGAAAACGTAATCGATGTGAAATTTGACGCAAAGCAAACTAAGTTTACTTGTGAATTGGTTTATTTTAAGGGGATCTCTACCCCTAAAATTGACCTAATTTACCTAATTTTTCAAATTTACTTTTCAAATTTCTATTGCAAATAGGGGAACAAAAATGAATAACGATATATGAAATTGAATTCGAAACACATTTACTTTAATGAAAAGTTTCCATTTTTGCGATAGAAAAAGGTATCACGCGAACATATTAAATGTGTGTATAAATATATTGCACAAAACACTTCTCCTTCCACAATTTTCAACGTAGAAGCTTTATATTGGCCTCATTCGACGCAGAAAGAATGTGACAACTGGAAAATGAAAGATTCTTTTTAATTTTGAATGAAAATAATTATTGATGTATTTGTCAAAAAAGTTTTTTCAAAGTCCCAGATTTTTCACTATAAAAATCTAATTTAGAGTTCAAATGAAATTGCACTTCGCTCCTCTGTTTCCACTGTCTTACCGCGTCGAATGAAACAAAAATCAAGCTTCTACGTTGAAAATTGTAGAAGGAGAAGTGTTTCGAGCAATATATATATATATATATTTATTTCATATGTTCGCGCAATAAATTTTTTCCTATCCAGAAGTTTCATAGAAGCAATTGTGTTTGGATTTTAATGTTACATATCACAATGCATTTTGGTTTCCCAAGTAGCAAAAGATATGCAAAGAAGTAAAATTTGAAGAATTTTAAGGCGACAGATCAACTTAATTAACTTGAAAGAGACACGTTCGATTTGAAATCAAATTTCGGTTTCATAATGTACACTGGTTTAAAAACAAATACATCTCATTGGAATTATTGATGAGCAGTGCCGATTTTTCTCTCAAGATCACTGCAGACATTTCTGTCCAGAATTTTCTGCATGATCTGCAGTGATCGGTGAAGAAAAATTTCTTCCCGAACTGGGCCCCGCACTGATCCTAAAAAGGATTCACTGTCCCCAGATAATCGATGCCGATCCCCACTAGCTTCTGACTGGGAGTCAGCTTCGCTCCGTAAACATCTCTGGCGATCGGCTCTTCTTAGTGATAACTGTTATTTTTTCGTTTTTTTTCCTTATTCCATTATCATCGGTTCCAAGAATGCTAGTTCAGGTGATAGTAGTGGTGAAAAAAGGAAAAATATAATGCTTTGATTTGAATTAAAGCAATTAATCATAGAAAACCATGAACGTTGAGCGTTTTGGCTAAGCAATATGGTCGCAACATGTCTAAGATCCCACCGATCATAAAGAAACAGGAAGAAAAATTTTTTGGGCTGTGGAACGAATTCAATAGTCTCACATGTATTCCTATGCGAATAATTGATCCAACATACGAATAATTCAACGTACGACATAGGTCTCGGAACGAATTAAATTCGTAGGTCGAGGTATTGCTACATAGCCTTATTCATTGTAAAACATGATAATACTACACAAACAATCCATTCATGCCTACTTATTTTGTCATTGTATGTTAATATTTGCAACTGAATATGTCAGAACGGGTCAGTTGTTTGCTTTAATCGCAACTTGATTAGAAATTTAAAACAAAGAAAATTCAAATGAATGTAATCACATCTAATTGGGAAACGTTTCAGAGTCCAGCTCCATCATCAGTTCAAAAATACAAGTCATCATGTCTGCAATAAAAGAAGAAACAAAATGTTGTAAACAGTCATTGAAAGAGATCACGAAAACGAAATAAAACATGTCACAAAAAATTAGATGAAATTGCTAGCTAGTTGCTATTTGCAGTGGATTTGAACTATCGGTATTGTTGAAGGCCAGTTTTCGCTTAAAAATATGTAACGACTCCAAGATCTTAAGGTCATACGAAATTGAACCAGAATTTAAGATTTTGAAGTCTTTGGAGGATATCGGTGTGTTGCATTTTTCTGCGTGATCGCGTATTGCGGAGTGAGAGGAGTGACCTAATTGGTTCCCAGTACAGAAGCTTCTACGCGAAGTTCGGCAACTCTGATGTAAAAATTGCGTGACGTCATGCCGACGTACGGTGATGTGCACTGCACACAACTGTGAGAACTAATCAGGGAGACCCGCATCTCCACCGGAAGCGTGTCCTTGTACCGGAAAAAAGAAGCCACATTAAAATTATTAATTTACTAGAGCTACGCATAACTGAAGAGTTTGAAAGTATTTTTCACACAATAATTTTACCTCGAGTGACAATTTCTCAGAAGGCGCTCCGAAATACGGGAATGAGCAGTATAGATGGTCATTAGTGATTTCTCTAATAGTTTACAAAGAGTATTGCTTAGACAGAAATTTCTTAACTTGCGAATTTATGACACCCAAAGGAAAACCGTTAGTTGCAAAATATGTGCGTAAAAATTCAAATTCACAATGAACATTTTTGATGGTTGAATATATTTTGTAACCCCTATCGATTAGAGTTTGAACACAATTAATTTGGAAACTCGTTGAACGAGAGCTAAAGAAACTGGAGTTTAATCCTGTGAAAGTTGGTTACGGTGTAGTGATGTCTGAAAATGATTTCCGTCTCTCGCCACTAGACAGTCAAGAAAGGCCAGGGAGTTATTCTTTTCAACTTCTTCGGTAAACTTAATCGATTGATGCTTATCATTAAGATAGTTCAAGAACTGCTGAACATCAGATAGATGGCTGAATAGAACGAAGGTATCGTCTACGTATCTATTGTAGAAAACCGGTTTAAAATCAGAGGGGACATTCATCTAACCACATTGTTTTGGGAAAACACATAAAAATGTTGGCATGGGACGGTGCCAACGGAAGCTCTATTGCTAGGCTGTCTATTTTGTTATAAAGTTTAAGAGCGAATGTAAGGAAAGATTACATTACGGATAATTCCAGTGGTGTACTGAACATTTTGCGGGTTAATTAGCCCATGAATTTTGAGCTATCTTCTGAAAATAAATGATTTAGACAAATTTCAATAGTTTCTTGAAGAGAAATGTTAGTGCAAAGAGATTCAACATCAAATGGAGCCATGATTATTTTTTTACATCTGGAATACTTCTAAAATTTTCGTTATATTTGGAAGCTTTGTCGACTGTATCCTCATTTGAAGTTAGAAGATTGAGGACTTGTACAAGGAGTTTACTTAATTTACAGCTCGTACTATTATAAGCTGCAACAATCGCCCTAAACTGAAATCTTGACGAAAAATCAGGTGTATGAATTTTTGGTAGACCATACAGTACCGCCGAAGAAGAGCCTGGCACATGTAAATTAGATAAATTTTCTAATGGCGCATTAGTTAACTCTTTTAAGCCACGTATAAAATTGTTCATTCTGTCTTCAACCCTCAGTATTATTTAATTCATTGGTTCTGTAATCGAAACAAATTTGGAGGCATCAGATATGAAATTAAGCATGCTCTCCTGATATTTTTGGCGATCAATCAACACAACTCCTTTCCCTTTGTCAGGATGGGAAATCATTAACTGCTCGTTAGCGGCCATTGATTTCAAGAGGGACATGTCACTTTTATCAAAGACGGACGAGAATATTTTATGTGGCTTAAAACTATAATAATGCTTATGAGCTAATATTTTTGAATTGCCTATGAATTCTGGATAGTTGTTACAAACTTTATTTTTAGGTGCAAGAGCTAATTTTTCAAAGGCTAAAAAATATTTAAAGAAATTTAATATATAAGCAAGGATGCCGAAATCTAAGCCGAACGCTAAGAGAATTTTCACCCTATGAGGTAACTGAACTGAACTAAAATTGTGAACTACTTTCTCCGGATTACAAGCTTGAATTTCGTTGTGGATGCCCAAGTTGTTTAATTTTTTCAAATGAGTTCGTTTGGTATGTGCCTGAAACTGGTCCCTGGAGACTCTTGCATGGCTCCTGACGACGTGGGCGTCAAGAATGGAGTATGTAGACCGTACTTCATTCCCAATGGTTTCCAGCTGCGAAGTTAGGTCGAAGAGCGTTCTTCTTTTGCTACAAAGTTCCCGCACAAGTAACTTGGATTGCCAAGATTTGTAGAACGAGGTTGTGTGCAACGACCGTTTATACAGCTTAAATTGCAGGAACTTTGGTAGGACATTAAAAACACTACATTTCATTAAAAATTGAATTTCAAGGGAGACTTTTGCAGTTTCCCGCAAAATGTCAAAATATTTTCTATAGATGCGAATTCATTCATTTCCGTATTTCGACTGAATATATCTGAACAGGACAGTTGTTTGCTTTAATCGCAACTTGATTAGAAATTTAAGAACGAGGAAAATTCCAAGGAACTTAATCATATTTAATTGGGAAACGTTTCGGAGTCCAGCTCCATCATCAGATCGAAACTTGCCTTCGTATGACCTTAGGATTTTAGAGTCGTTACATATTTTCAAACGAAAACCGGCCCTCAACAATACCGATAGTTCATACACATTGCAAATAGCAACTAGATAGCAATTTTGTCGATTTTATCTTTATGACATTTTTTTTTGTTTTCGTAATTTCTTCCAATGACTATCTACGACATTTTGTTTCTTCTTTTATTGCAGACATAATGACTTGTATTTTCGAACTGATGATGGAGCTGGACTCCGAAACGTTTTCCAATTAAATATGATGAAGGTCCTTGGAATTTTCTTCGTTTTAAATTTCTAATATTTATTACTGTCTATAAAACGAGCACTGCAACTTTGTACAGTTTTTTGCATTTTTTTCAAGAAAATTGAAATCCTTCAGCTCAAAACCTCGACCTGAAAGAGAAAAACTGGGATCGGTTAGGCTTCAGCACATAAAAATAATTATTGCTTTAATGATAACTGTAAGACCTAACTGAACAAAAAATATGTTCCTCAATGCAATTCTTTCTAACTTGGGGGTGGTAACATTATCACTTATGGCAATTTAGCACGCAACTACAATGACACTGGTAAATTTTCGACCATTGGCAAACTTGTGATATCAATCTGCCTAGTAACTAAAATATCTTTCAGGTCATTCCAATACTTTGAACAATAGTGTTCATTTTAGTTAATCCTATACTTTCTCAACATTTGTTACTGCTTTTCGCAACCTTTTATTCGATTTCATTGTAAGCCACCATGTCAACTATTAACAGTTGAAGTAAATTTTTACTCAGTTGCTGTAACAGACGGTGGATCATGTATCTTAATCTCAAGGATTGTGATTTTTAAACCAAAACTTTTATTCATGTTTCTTCATTGAGAGTGGGAAAAATATTTCGAATTGTTTTTTTACTCTGTGTAAGTAGGACAACTGGAATGTTAATTGCGTGAAAAATCCTTCAGCTGCATTGTCATCGTTAGTGAACGACTCCTATGGCTCCTGCACAGGTCAAGATCAAAATATTGATCCTTTCTTTGAACAAATACTTGATTTTCAAACGTAGCACTTAATATGCGTTCTGGATACCTTAGCCTCGCAGTGTTCTATGTTGCTGCTCTATGTCCTTCATCTCAGCAGCACTATAGGCATAATTAATGCATCATAGTTTACAGAACACGCGGCTGCAGGGGCTGCGCGCAGTGAGGATGCAGGCTGTCAGTGGAGATGAGTGTCGACCAAAGATGTGCTTTTGAAATTCGAGTTATTGGGAGAATGTTAATTTTTGTTATTGAAGCTAGTGCAATAAAATTTGATATACTAATAGGAAATGTAATTTGGAATCGTTTGTCCCCTGTGAAAAAATGTAATTTTCTCCAAAGAAAACGCGATATTCATAGAAAAAAAAAATGAAGGAGGAGATAATTTTGAAACCCCACATTGCGAACCTCTAAAAAAAGGCATAACAGGTATATATAAACAATCACAATTTTTCTTCGTTATAATTTGTGGGATCAGCTAGGACCCTTGAAATCAATATGCAGTAATAAATAGAGATAGAAGACGACATAGCAACGTCGCGCCGCGAAGAAAGTGCCAAGGGGGAGGTGTAACATGATAAAATCCCACTTCCCCTCCCCTCCCCCGCATTCTTCAAACCCCCGTAGCGGGCAAATGAGTGAAGGTACGAGTCTCATTACTTCACAGGATATACCTGACCCCTTACACTTCCCATAGCAGCAAAAATCCTTGTGTCTCCAAACCATGGATTCCTATGGGGAAAGCTCCCCTTAAATGAGGTTGTCATTTATCACAACGATATTTTCCCTTTATTCCACTTAACCACAAATAACGTTTCGTCGTTAGTGGGTCTACATCAATTCAAAGAAATATTGTATTTGATTCCCATGAGTAAGCGGTTGAATTTCAAGCATTTCAATCTTGCGTACGAAATATCTCATCCCATAGGATGTTAACTAAGGATTGAACAGTCTGAGTCAGCCTTGTTTCCATAATATGTTCATTCGTTTGCTACAGATATTACTTTACTCGTGTTAGATGTGTTACT
>JACJUY010000143.1:5907-41768 GCA_014220935.1 Platorchestia sp. MABIK
CCTTTTTTTTCCGCACTATTTTAAGTTGTATTCTTTTTTGTCTTTTAGCCGTGTCTTATTTTCTGTATTTCAATTATCTTTCACATGTGTTGATAATGGCTTGAGCTTGAAGCCGAAACGTTCACTAATTAAAATGATTCTTAAATCAGCTGTCTTCGGATCATTTTTATTTTGGAATTTTGATATTTTAGCGTTTGGGAAATTTCTATGTGATTTTTAAGATCACAACAGATACACAAGTCCATCACACTTTTTCTCATCGTTAACTGTGTCAACTTTTAGCTTTGTTATTTTCCGGTGGTCAATAAGATGCTTCGAATGATCATTTTGCTGAATTAAGTTTGTTTGTGCTCGCTTGGTAGACTTCTGACATCGCAGCTTGTGTAACTTTTATAGTTATCTTCAGAGTATTTTAACCTGCTTACAATATAATTTTTATCCATGTGTCCTGAACTAAAACTTGACCTCAATGCCCGCAAGGCTGTGGGATATGTTTCTGATCGTGATGGTGAGGTTTGGAAGTTATTTTTGAATTTACATCTTCATGCGTCAGTCTTGTGTGTCCTTCCTGAGAAAATATATCGACAAAAATTATCCATTGGTGTTTGTCAGGGACTTGCTTGCCATTTTCGTTGGTAGGATTCCTTAGCATGTCATTAATAAAGTGCTCATTATGTTTGTTCTCTTACGCTCACTTTGAGTGCAAAAATACTGCCATCACACGTCACTTGTTAAGCCTAAACAACGCTTATTGCGTCCCACAGCTGTCATTGCAATTTATACTTTTCTATTTACTACAATTTATCTTTTTAAGTGCTTTCTAATTAATTTGCGACTTTGAAGAGATATCGATACATTGTGTAACTGATGCGATGTGTTTTCAATTATACGTTTATTGTCCTTTTTTAGAGAAGTTACTTTTCTTGAGGCGAATGATCATTTGGAATTTAAAAACGGAGAAAGGACTCAGCATTGAAATCATATTTAAAGAAGATTTCATGAAATATGAATTTAAAATCAGTACACTGCGTCAGTTCTATTAAATGTTTCGGAGACCAGCTCCATCTTCAGTTAGCAGTCGGCAAAATTGAAAATTTATTTCTATATTCTATTGTGTGTCCATGTGTTTTTTAAAGTCACTGATTTTTTCTTTATTTTCAACTTTGCAGGCTGCTAATTGTACTTTTTAAGTTAGTGAAATTTATTAACGCGAGCTACACGGGCAGAATCCTACATGACGTATTACATTATCTCTTTGTCTTCGAGTTTAATTTTACTCTAAGGCTATTTTAGACTCTTTACGTCCTATTTTTGGATTAATTCACATTTTTCACTCTGATTATGTGTAGATTGTTGTTCAGATTGTAAATTATTTTTGTCGTTACAGCGGCCTAATATTACAAGACTTGACGTTCATCAACATCGGCAACAGCGATTATCTTTCGGACGGCGTCGTAAACTTTACGAAGCGCTGGCAGCAGAATAACATCCTCGAGAACTTGAGTCGCTTTAGAAAAGAGTGAGTTGATAGAATTTCCTTCTTGTTTATTCATTGCCGAATTAAGTAGAATTTGTTACTTTTCGAAGAGTCAGCCTCAATTAAAAGCTTTCAAACAATCAATCAATCGATCATCCTCTTACTGTACGACCATCATGAAATCCAATCCTGAAATCGGGCTTTCTGAAATCCAGAAATCCTGAAGAATTTCTTTCGAAATCCCTTTATTTCATAGCTAGAAGAACAGTTATAGCTGTTAATTGTTTCAGCGAGCTATTCATCATTATTCAGTTTCAACTAGGCAAATGCATGTAAAAAAATATTTTCGCCAATTTCTACTTTGTTCATCATTTATGTGATAGCTATTATCTGTGTTACACTTCTTCCTGAAAGTTTACTCTCTTCTGGCGCACCCACGATACTTCGTAATGGTTTCACATGAGCGCCATGTTTTTTTGTATTTGTTTACATATGAATGCCTCTTTTTCTGTTGCAGGGACTACAACTTCAAGCGCAACGAACAGATAATGGCAGTTTTCGATAGTTTCGACCATTATTGGAGTGAAGACCAGCTCTGGGATCAGAGCAAGAGAATCAAGCCGAGTGGTGCGAAGCGCTGCAGTTGAATTCCTGCATCCCCTTGTGTGTCATCCGGAGATGTTATGTCCTTTTTTGTTGATGCCGCTTACGTGCACACGTTGATATGGTCTCAAGTCCGGATTTTGGGGAACCTTCATTCGCAATCGGTGTTCCCTGTCGCTGGCCATCCTAACGCTTGATGCGAGAACTTTGTCATTCAGGAGATAGACGTTCAACGCTTGCGTTGAACGTCTCAGGGGTCTGAGACCTTGGGAGGTACTGAGTGTACCTCAAGGTCTCGCGTGTACCTCAAGGTCTCGCGTGTACCTCAAGGTCTCGCGTGTACCTCAAGGCCTCACGTGTACCTCAAGGTCTCGCGTGTACCTCAAGGCCTCACGTGTACCTCAAGGTCTCACGTGTACCTCAAGGTCTAACGTGTACCTCAAGGTCTCACGTGTATCTCAAGGTCTCACGTGTACCTCAAGGTCTAACGTGTACCTCAAGGTCTCACGTGTACCTCAAGGTCTAACGTGTACCTCAAGGTCTCACGTGTACCTCAAGGTCTCACGTGTACCTCAAGGTCTCACGTGTACCTCAAGGTCTCACGTGTACCTCAAGGCATGCATGCCAAGGTCTCACTTGCGAGACCTTGGGATGTTAAGATGCTTACACAGACTCCTGCTCGCAAGTCTTGTGTTGTGTGGGGAATATTTTTCAGAGCTTGTGGGTGAACATTTTGCGGAGCCATTTTTCAGAGATCAATTGCTCTCCGGTTTCTTGGTTAAGAGGAAACCTTTGGGATCTCGATAAATGATTTTTTTAATCGTTTTGCGAGGAATAATTTAAATCTTTTACTTTTATGCGTGACGTGTCAAAATGGCGTTAGCCATTAAGCCAAATACGTTTTTGCTGTTGTCGATTTTAGTCACAGGAATTTTTTAATGGTCTAGAGCTAGTTCTCTGTATCTGCTTGTGCTTGGTTACTTCCAGAGGAGAGCAATTTTCTATTTTTATGTTGAAACTGCCAGTTTAGGGCGTTCTGATTTTGCGATTGAAAATAAAAAAGAAATGATATAAAGCACATCCTTGGGAGCGAGTGTGATTCTCATTTTTTTGTTAGTGCGTTTTTTTCTTATGAAAAAAATCAGATTACCATGATAACACTGATTAAGGAAAATGGAAAGATTATATCAACTCGGTAGCATAAAGAAAAGAGAAATTATAGTGTTTTTTTCAAACATGAGCGTATGTGTAACAGAGTTATAGCATTGGGAATCCAGCTGACGTACGGTTGCGTCTACGGGACAAAGTTGCTGGATTACCAGCGCTAGCTAACTGGTGTGCATTGTACTTTTAGTTGATAATAAAATGGTTGTCGCCCGAGGAAGCAGGGTGCAGTGTGTGGAGGTGCGCTTCACACTTTGACATTTGCTCACATTGAGTCTGGTTGCGTGTGCGCGTGTGTTCAACTATGAGTTGTTTGCTGATTAAGGTTGATGGCGTCTTTATCGAACTGCAATACGCGATTGCGGATGCATTTTATGCAGCATTACGTTGCTCAACCTCTGCTCGCCGTCATCGATTGCATTTTGACGAGTTGCTTTTCTCAAGACTGATTGACGTTTCATAAAGAAATTTGGATGACGTAGTATTTAGGTACAAAAATGTTTAGCAACGAGTTAGAGTTTACCATGAAAGGCCATGGGAACTTTAATTATCAAGTGAATTTCTGAAATTGAAATTCATGCTAGTAAAAAATTCCGTTTTGGTGTTGAAGTTTGATGTTTCTGTTTCCAAATTATTTCACGCTATTCTGCAGGCAATGTTATGTTGCTACTTAATGTTGTATTTGTAGAAGTAGCGACGCTAGGCAGTTCTATACCAATGGAAAGTGCAGTAGCCTTACTGATACCGACAGAGTTACATCGAAACTATGTAGTTATTTAGTGTTCAATGGCGCTTACCTACTCTTGTAGCTCAACGCGCTCGTGTGGTGTGCGGAGACCAATTGTTCATTGTGGATATTTCGTAATATTCTGTCCAATAGATAGCATTTAAACCAAAGACTACATATTTTGCGAAGTGCGTTTAGGTGATAAGGACTCGCGGCCAGTGTGGACGAGGAGGCGGTCGGCCTCTACCTTCCCGGGTAACTTAGAAATCGCTTTTAGGTTACGCCAGCGCAGGTGTTGCTGGCAAAATGAACCGACGTCATTTTTTACGAATCGATTGTGTTCTGTAACTTGAAATATTGTTTTGCTTACAAAATATTTTTTTTAAGGAACCCGTTTTTGTTCATCGGAACTTTATAGTATTGCATACGATTTATTTTAGGCTTAAACTACTTTTTTTTTTTTCAATGACATATTGTTGTGTGAGATGTTCTAAACTATTTCCTCTGCAGATACAACTCTATGTAAGAAGTAACTTCCGAGACCGCTCTAGTTGCCTTCCAGAGCTGTGGAAAATTTGAAATGTAATGTCTGGATGAGGCTACGAAAGTAAGTATTGCATTTAAGCATTTGTTAAATATGTAGATAGTTTTCATTGAATTTAAATTTTAGGCGTCTTTGAAATAGTCAAGTTCATGGTCTTTTTTTTGTCAAGAAGTTAGAAAATCAGAGAATCGCCCTCGTGTTTTTATTTTCTTTGTTGCCAGTAGCATCTCCCACTTCCAACTCATCCGTGAGCCAGAACAATCGAAACCCTTATTCTCAAATTTTCATTCCATGATATCTTTTTTCCCTCAATCTTTCCTTTTCACTCTTGCTTTATTTATTTACTATTCGGTTTACTAATATATGCTGATCACTAGGCCGAGTACTCTTCTCAAATCTGTGTTCATTCATGTCTAGTTGCTTCTTTAGGAGTAAACTCTTCTTTGTTGGAGAGGCCAAAGAAGCTAAAATGCACCTGCGTAAAAATTATTGAGCTCCGTTTTTGTCGACAAAAGTAACTGAAGGTACATGAATGTAAGATGGGAAGCTATCGATTTTTATCATTTTGTGGTTTTCGCCACCCAAGAGGTATGGATACTTGTTGCGATCTTGATTTATCATTGCTGCAATTCTAGCACAAACGTAATGTCGAAATTAACTTAGTGCCCATTCAGTGAATCGTATTACACCGACGTTTGCACCTGTCCAAAATGTTTTTTACCAGTATTGAATGTGACTCTTAGTTTTGATTCGTCGTGCAATTAATGACTCTACATCGCTGTTGATCTATTTTGTGTCCAATTTTTTTTAGTAGTGCATCAACCACTTGGTGCTACTCCAGTCCATCAAAGGCTCTTAAAAATAGGAAAGGGGTTTTTGGTCGCCTCAATGCTCGATTTAGATACTCATGAATGGGTGCAATGGTCCATGAAAAGTTCCCTTTCAAATTCCCATAGGTACGAGCGTCAAAACCCGTCCAGAAAATTGGACTCGAGGTAGATTCGTATAACCGCTTGTTAACGAATACAACTTTTAAGGTGTTCAGTTATTTCCTTCTCTGGCCTCTGAATGCAGTTAGCAATTGTTAACCTAGAGAGCTGACTCTATAAGCAAGCATAATGGTGGCCAGGAGTTACATTTTCAAAATATTTACGTCATCGAAGCGGCACAGCCGACAGCAAAAGTTCTTCTCTAGGCTTGGCTGCTGTACGCGTTGTTGTTTCCGCCAAAAATCCGCAAGTTGAACTTTTTCAAATGAAAATTGAGCACCAACATTAAAGATCTCTTGTACCTTGCTCCGACCTAAGGATTTTGGCCAGAAAAAATATCATGTCGCTTTGCCAAGTTGTGAGGAGAACTTTCGAGTCGGTTATACTGCTTCGGCGACGTAATTTTTTTTAAAAATCCGACCCCAAGTTTTGTGGTAAACACATAATCCTAGCTTAAGATCTGTGCTATATATATGTAAATAAATATACTACTACGTACTCCTAGCGCGTATGTTTAGCAGCAGCAACATCAAAGTGAGGATGGAGGCTGGAGGGCCACGAGGGTACCAGCAATAAGTAATAGTATTTATCTTGCGTTTCTATGCAGTATTTAATATTGCGTAGGTTCGAATTCTTTTTTTCTATTTTATCTATGAAAAGAATTTAATGTTTAATTTTATGGCTATTTTCCTGTGCATAGGTGTAAATTTCTAGTCAGTTTGTGAGTCATGAAAAATTGCGAATAATGAAACCTCTAGAGCCGACGCAGACGAAGATGATCATGCCGTGCTAGAGCCAGGTGTCGTCACTTCACTAGGCACCTAAATAACATTTGTATAGGAGTTCATCTTCGTACTCGAGTGTAATATGCTAACACATTTGCGGGTAATCTATGATGTTAATGGATGTATGAAGTGCACTCGTGTGAGTGCCAGAGTTAACGAGCGTACACTCCTGGGCGTGCGTAATGCACAGCCTAGTTTGTGGACTGGTGTACCAAGTACACAACTTATACACGTGAATGTACTGAGTACTAACGTATCTTCATTGGTATGTTGAGTAAACTCGTTAGTACATTGAAAGTGTTTTGAGGAAAACGAAGGAAATTATCTGTATAGCTAGACAATAGAATTCCTGGTTCCATTCTGGGTTGAGCAAAGTGCTAAACGTGTAGCCGAGTCTCGTGTAGATGCAGTTGCTGTGCAAAGTCATTTTTATTGCAAACTGATTCTGAAACTCAACGCTCTTTGTTTTAAAGGCAATTCATGTTCACTTGGCCAGCTGCTAGAGACTCGGGTGGACACGTAACCCTGAATTATTATTATTACAAAAAGCTAATACGCAACTGCATAATTTTTTTCTGTTTTAACGGCAAAATTTGTCATGGAACGCCGGTGCCTTTCTCTCTTCAAATTCAAGATTGGACTACCTCTCCCCCTTCTCCCTCTTTAAGAAAATTATTCAAACATGTCCTAAAAAAATGATATAATTTAATGCCGTGGTTATACAATTGTGAACTTCAGGAATAGGCGTCTACATCTCGTACCCACAGTTGCTGTGCAGGGGAATGAAAGTATTCAGGTTTGATGAATTTTGACTGGCTCCAAACATACGTAAATACCAAAGCGTCTACTGATACTACGTGCGATTGCCGTTGTTTCAGGATCAAATAAACAGGAGCTCGAGTGACTGTCAACGCTGAAGTTCGACACTCGATCGAGTTCGAAGTAATGCAGTTATTGTACGCTCTGTCTTGCATTTCCCTTTGATTTGTGTTCTGATTCAGATTTCTATTGAATTATATACTGATTTGTATAATATTACCTATTTTTTACTTAAAAATAAACTTCGAAGAGTGATGCTGTTTGTTTTCATAATGTATGAAATGTACACATAAACTGGGTAAATTAATTTTTTTCTGTTTCATTTCGCAAATGTGGAGTCAAACGAACTGGTGAACGGAATCGTGCCTCGAACATCAATGATCAATGCTCACCATTTCCCTAGGTAAAAATGTCGCGGGTTAAAATGATGAACTGCTACTTAATCTTTATTCTTGAGCTCTTCAGTGACCTGGTGTGATTAAAGATGAAATTCCTAGTTCACTCACGGTTCAGAACTTTGCAAATAATCGTTCTTGCTTTTCGTGGATTGTTACTGCTGTTTAGAAGATATTTCAACAAGAATTGGGTGAAATTAGACTTGATAAAATCATCAATTTCAGAAGCAATAATGGCAAATTTTTGGAATTATTATTCGGTAATCGATTATAGAATTACTTCGGTTTTTCTCGAGATATTGCTGCCATTTCCTGCATATTTTACATACTGCAACTAAACCTCGGAATATCATGCCATATTTGCAGCAATTGAAGATGAGGGAAACTGCCGTGGTCCAGGACCATGAATGCAATCGAATTACAAGCATCTTTGAATATTTTCAAGTTTTCAATAAAGTTAGAAAAAAATTTAATGCAGTTCGTTTTCTAAATGCCTCAATGTTGACAATAAATACTGGTAAATATTCTACAGCGCGTAATGAAGTCGCTGTGCCGATAGCTGACTCACTGAAATTGACCATTATTTAAATGTATTATTCTGTAGTAAAGGCTGCACTTTTCATTGAATCATTCAAAGTACTTCATGGCGATAATATAGTCCTCGAGACGAACTTTTGAGCGAATTCACGTCACCGTAGCGGTACAACTCGTGGCGTAAATGTTAAGTTGACTCTACGCTGCGTGTTGTAGAACGTAACGTGGTCAAGTCGACCTAGAAGAAATGGTCCGCCAGTAGTACCTTCATGACAGCCCGGCCGAGTCGACTGCGGTTCACTACTACGCTGTTTCAAATTAAATTTGAGCCTTTTAAAATTAAAGTTGAAAACGTGTAGAACCGTACTTCATTTTTACAGCGATAACCGAGCACCTTTACGGTCGTTGTGAGTGCATGGTGGTTTTACAAGAAAAAGCTAATTTGGCGAGTAATACTCATTTGTTGTATACATAATATATTAACGATAACAAGTATTTTTAGAAGTCGAGTACATTTTTATTCCCCTACATATTCCCATGCAACCTTGTCGTTCTCACTGATAAGAAAATCATTCACTTTTGACGTCAGAATCATTTCATACAAACGCCAAAATATTTCTGCTCGAGATAAAAACGAAATGGTAAGGTTGTGTATCATGACGGAATTTACTACCGAATGAGAGGAAACGCTCCGTCTAAATGCAAGATCGCTAAGCCAAAGCTGCTCTGTCAACACAGCGCGTAATACCTCTCGTGGTCTGAAAGTCACAACGTCAAATTTTAGGGCAACGTTAAGCTATGGAGGTCAAACATTGCACGAAGACACTGAAAAATAAATGGGTGTAGTCGGGACAGGACGTTCGCTGACGTACATTCGCCACTCGAAAAGTGTAATGAAATACGAGACACAATTCCAAAACATTCGCTCACACAATCTCACAAGCAAGCGCCACTGAATAGACAAACGGTCGGAAGCTTAGCAATTCATTACTGCCAACACAGACGATGGACGCTAAGCAACACCACATAGCATCAACAACCTACCTTGACAGGAATTGAGGAATTCTATTACGTAGTGCCGCCAAAAACTTGTGATGCGATAAAAAGTCATCTTATTTACGGTAGGGGTAATGTAAAAATGAACTTCCAGATTATAACGCGACTGAACAATGCGTGACGTTGAATCGAGTATAAGAATTTTTAATTGTTGTTTCTTGGAAAGTGATTTACCTGCCCACGTTGAGTACGTTTTACTACACATATGTATAAAATGCTCAAAAATTCATTTTCTCATGGAGAAAAACTCATGTACTTCAACAAAGTCATATTTTTAGTCTGACGGAGGTAGTTCTTCAACCGAAAATCTGTTCGAGCTCATCTTCAGAGCTGCTGTACTCTAGCACGTCACGACGGTCTCGCTCGACCACGTCTATC
Organism: Platorchestia sp. MABIK; assembly: GCA_014220935.1. Taxonomy (NCBI): domain Eukaryota; kingdom Metazoa; phylum Arthropoda; class Malacostraca; order Amphipoda; family Talitridae; genus Platorchestia; species Platorchestia sp. MABIK. Next base: position 15,379 of record JACJUY010000143.1, read on the forward strand.
AAACTGATGTTTAGCTCGTACTGGTCGTAGATGTATGGGTATACACTAGCGTAGTGTACCACGTTGAACAACCTGAATCCGTGCTTGTGGTAAAAATTCAGCGCCTGGCTGTTGCTGTGGTGGGTGAGCAATTCTGCCGACGAGTATCCAAGGGCCAGCAACTCGTTCTTGATCGCCGACAGCAGCCTGGGCACAATGAACAATGCTGTGTTACAGAGCATTACAAAGAACGCTGGAATTTTAATGTCTACTGCATTCTAACGTATGTAGAATACTTATTTCAGAAAAAAAATCTTGGTAGTCGGATCTCGTATGCGGTAAACATGCTACGCTCTGACACACCCTTGGAATTCATGGTGTTTTTTGAGGCGTTTTGTTTAATTTCTTATGCGATTAGAATCTAAGGGAAAAATTAAGCACATATTAGTCATACATACAGCAAAACTTTTATTATAGTATCAAATTTGCGAAATACATGCAATACCTCTCATACGAAGCTGAACAATAGTGACTTTTTCTGTCTACTGCTGTTCATTATAACAAGATACGTTGCTAACAAAGTGCAAGTTTGTACATTAAAGTATTCATCAGCATCGAACACTTAAATTTTGGAAGACCTTTGATTGAAGAAATTTAGTTAAAAAAAAGAGGCACCATGGAAAAGTGACGTACAAAAAAGACGGAGCCATGATGACAGGAAGCACTGACCTCGTACCTAGTCCCAGTTGCCGGAATTGCTTGATGACGAAGAAGCGCATGATCTCTCCAGTGCCCGGCCTGGCTGACTCCTTAGCTCCCACCATCCCCACCACGCGACTGTCCTTCACCGCCACCAGGAACTGACTGTCAGAAGGCACGTGCTGCTACCTTACTGGTGTACTAATGACGACAGTAATGATATTGGCACGTAGCTCGCGGTTGTGTCATGGACAGTGAAAATTAGTCTTTGCTCCAACATTTTTCCGGAGTTACTTAGGTTTAAGCGCTTTATGTATCCGCTCTAGAGCGGAATGGCTTATGTTTGAGAATTTCAAACTGTAGGAGCCCAAATAGTGCTGGGTTCAAGACGGCGCACATTGCAAAACACACAAAAAATTGAAATCCTTTGGTAATTTTTTCGAAGTTGGCTACGTTGAACTTTCTACCCAGACAGCAGCGGGTTTCAATTTGAAGTTAGCGTTTACAATAATCAAATTGATTTAACCACACGGAAAAAAAAAATTACATGTGAGCGAGTCGGTGCGATGAACATGGATGGAAAATTAGAAAACCTTTGTTTCGACATCACAAGAAACAAAAATTACGATCTCTTCATTTAATCCTATTTCATTAGCTCATCCTCGTCGCTTTTCTTTGCCATAAGTCACTTTGCTTTGAGAATCCATACGAAAGGGAATGATTTTGCGCAGTGAAACTAATGCAACAAGCTAATTTCTATAAGCTTCTACAGACTTTGAATTATCTCCTGCAAGAACTTTAAGAAAAAGTTTCAGAACTTCAACGCATTAATATCCAGAAATGAATGTTTTCTAGCAATGTGTGCAAATACATCTCATTTTTTATACTTTATTGTTGCACTTTAATGTTATTCTTGCATTAAACGACACAGAAAGATTTACAATTCATATAAATTAGCAGTGTTCAATTGTTGGCCAGGCATTGTTCCCCAGCGTTCCACTACATGATTAGAGTAGTATAATTCCGCTCTTAATCGGAAATCATTAGAGATTTTAAACTTGCTGATTAATTCCTTGGCTCCCGTAAGAACAATTCGAGAACTCTAAAAAGTATTTGTTTTTTTAAGGAAGTGCACAATTGATGCTAAGGATATAAAAATGTAAGTTTATGCAATATGTATATTTGATTTCTCTGCTTTACCTCATATGCCGGTGACTAATGTTGCCAGTGAGGTAAGGAAAAGAAATTAAACTTTCCTAGCTTTTGAATTTTACGTGCATGAATTATGAGAAGTTTGAAAAGCTGTAAAATAATTCCTTATCTTGCGCGAATCGTCTTGTGCGATTTTAATGTGTGCACTCAAACAACAGGTCCATTACGTCACGTGATGCTGAGGTATGGAAGGTTTTACACGTAAAATGTTAGTGTTTGGAACGCTTAAGTCCTAGCACACTTAGGCGCTTTAAAAAAAAACGTGCACATGTTTAAAAGTGCACTGCAACATCTCACCTACAAGTGTTAAGATGACTCGTAAAAACGATGGGCAAGTTAATGCACGTAAAAAGAAGCGCGGAAAGGTCTGATGCTAAAGTAGGGCGGTTGCTTCAGGGATTTTTTATGTCTTTTGAACTGATCAAAAATGATGTCCACAAGCACCAAAAATGGGTGTTGGATATAAAAGATGGAGAAATTCGACAAATGACACCATTTTCTTGAACAAGAATTTAATTCTCAGTTACAAAAAGACTGACTTTTCTCATCGACATACATCTTCGAGGAATATTTAATGAAGAATCTACAGAGTTCAAATTGCGGATTGAATTCACAGAAAATTCAAAAACCTAAAATTTAATTTCTCGGCTTAACATTGCCAGCAATAGCACTTGCTAAATTTGGAAGGGAATTTCCAGGTGAAAATCTATACTGTTACAAGGTTATCTACTGGGCAAATTTCAAATGAAATGAACCAAAGCGCAGGGGTAAGTAATCGAGGACGAGTTAATAACAGCGTTCAGCCTCGAACTCTGCCCTGAGTAACTGGCAATAGGATACAGCTATAGAAGCTTGCCCTTCTAGGAGTTCAAGGTTGCGGGTCTTATGTCAGCCCAATGCGAATGGGGCCATGAGGCTAGGGTGGAATGTTATTCAGAGCGTTAAAATAAAGATTTTAATTCGGGGTGTAGATAATTGTACTCAAGCTGCTCAATTTCGGGAGTGGCATCCACATATGTATGTTACCGGTAATTCCTGCCCTTTATTTCATCTCTGAAAAAAATTGTTTAGATTGTGCATTTTATTGAGATTAACAAAAAAGTTCATCTTGTGTCTTATTGGTCAGAATATATAACTCACAGGTGCAGATTTGTACTTTTGAAAACGAAGCTTAAGTAGATTTATAATACTATAAGCCTGTCATGCATATCAACTCTTATCTATGCCCGTTTCATCGCCAGACGATCTGTCACAGGTCTCGTGCAATTGATCCTCGAATTGTACATCATCTCATGCGAACCACAACTAAACTGATAAAAATAAGTATTATCTATTTAACAACTATGATGCCAGATTCACGTAATACTTGGAATAACTGGAACCGAGTTCCTCATAAAATAATGTGTAACGCCATCGGCTGCAGTTAGACTTGTGCATGGCGAGTGACCGTAACATCATGTCTTGATTTAGCGTGATGCATTCGTTTAGGCTCTATGATACCAGTCCCTACCTGCCCATAACTCCAAGTTACCAAATTAGATTAGATGTTAGTTTAAGCCTCCCTTACTGCAACAAAGGCATTCCAAAGAGAGGAAGGAGGAAGTCACCATTTAGTGTGAACTTCCCCGCGTATTTAGCCATATGTGCACCATTCAGTAAATTGCTCATTCACGTGCCGGTATAAACGAATGACATTTCATCTGTTATGCGATCTTTTTAAAGAATTTCATACTAGATGAAATGTTATCGTGCAATTACATTGTCATATCTCTTATAAAGGATAAAAATGTGCTCGAGCAGGAAACTTGATTCCCTTTTGTACTACTTAAAACCTAACTAAACCAACCGTTAACAACCACGGAAACACGGTAAACGTGTTAGGGGAATGTGGAATCTATGCACAAGGGGCATAAAAATTTAGATTGAGAAAGTTAATTAAAAAATATAAAAATTGAAGAAGAATAATGAAGCACATCTTTTGCTTGGCGATAACGCAAGTTTATTAAAAAATTTAAAAGCGAAGAATAAAATTCTAAACACATTTGGAACAAACGTTTCGGGATGAATCCCATCATCAGCTGAAACACGATGTGAAATAAATTTGATTAATTACAGATACAAACGGTTCACGAGACAGTATTGAACTAATTAGAAATGCACAATGGAAAATAACTAGATGTATCATTCAGAGCTGGTCTTCCCTTTAAAATATGCAAAGACTCTAAAATGCGTACGTCACTAAAATTTGACCCCTGACCTATGATTAAAAAATTATAATTTGCGATTAATGAATTACAGTTATCGGCGTGAATACGGATAGCGGAATGGGGTGGTTGTCCTAGCCTTGATCCTGTGCGGTAACTGACTCCCCTATGCTCTGCGATCCTCTGACCTAGGGTACGACCGGTGCAACCGATGTACCTGGATGCACACTGTGCACAACTGTATTCATAAACAACTGAGGATCGCATCGCAATGGGAAGTTTTTCCTTGAAACTGAAAAACGATCTTATACAAAAGTTGTTGACAAAAATGACATGCAATTTAATGTTGAAAAATTTAAGCACAAGAGATTTTAGCTCTTCTTTAAGTTTCTCGGATTGAGCACCGAAAAATGGGAGAGATATGTAAAGCTTTTCAGTAGGGTCATTGATGGACGGAATTTATTGAAGAAGAATGTAATAGGTACTGAAAAACAGGATAGCAGTCAACCGAAAAAAATGTAGTCCGTAACAACAGAGAAACCTATTCTATTTCAACAAATGGAAAGCGTACCTAACTTTTAGCTCGGAACTTCACCTATTCTCAATGGGAGTGCTAATTTCCATAGATGCAATAATTGTATCCCCCTGATGGGAAATGCAACTACTAGAGGAGCTATTAGTAGGCGTCTAATTCGTTGTCAAAAACATTGAAAAGCCCTGAATGCTGTAAAAATGCAGGACATATCATACCAATAATGCAAGAATAATACGAAAGGTTCTTCCAATTCGCATAATTGGTAATTGGGAAAAGCTTCTCGTATTTTTTCATCAGGCTTAGGTAAGTCAATTGCACTTTTTGCCCAGTGACCGAAAAAATATACCACCAAATTTCCACAAGTAAAACGACAGAGCAGTCATTGTCTCGTAAACTCTTCACTATTTCCACAAGTAAAACGACAGAGCAGTCATTGTCTCGTAAACTCTTCACTATTTCCACAAGTAAAACGACAGAGCAGTCATTGTCTCGTAAACTCTTCACTATTTCTACATAAAATTCAAAGTTATTCGTACCCTTTTGGTGCAGTGTAGGAGTCCATAACGTGGACGACATCCTCGGCAACTTGAAATATCGCCACCCATTTGCTGAAGAACACCAAAAATCTAACAGTTTCTTCTACCAGAGCCACGGCTATCGCGACAGCAGTCGACTGAATCACCGACCACTGCGAAGAAATTTCAAGAACTTAGTTCGTACAGTTACGGCAAGTAACAAATTAGAATTCACTGCGCAAGATAGATGCCAAACGATTCCTTTAAAAGTTCTAGTGAGATAATACATGTATTTGAAAGCAACACGATTGGTTTCAGCTTCCTGAAATAGAAATAAGCATATTTTGCCGACCCTTGAAAAATTTTTTGCCTCGACTATTAGTAATTTAGGTGTTTGAAGCGATGAACAAAATATGTAACCATTGAAGGAATCGAAAAGCTACGCAGACAAGCTATTTAGGTACTTTCGAACATGTTGAAAGACTCAGAAATTATTGAAAAAAACAATCTTTGCTAAATATCTGTATGTTAAGCACTAGCTACAAAATTATAAAAAAAGTTTCTTACCTCGGTCAGGATGTGGATTAGAATAGCAAAAACAGCTGTGATTGTATAGGGCCAAGGATGCCGGATGATGAATTTCAATTGATGTGTGACGATGTTCTCCGCCAAATCCCGCTGCACCTCTCTCGACAGCTGGATCACCTGCTCCACGTCATTTTGACACACTGGTCTAATTTGAATGCTATTCGGCATGGTGCAAAACGTGTCTGCATCTCACACAAGTCTGCAGTTTGTAAGGGGTGCTGGTATCTCAAGAAAGATAACCAATTCTCACAGCAGTGCAACCTCCAAGCTCACAATTGAATAAAACATCAAAGTTTCGCTTCATAACATCTTCACACTGAACTTTCACATGAAAACACTGAGAACGACTAAATTTCTGGCATCAAGTAGCTCCATGTACTATGACGCACTGAATTCTGTGTAGAAGTGCTAATACAACCACCTGCTGCACCAAGCAACCATTACGCACTGTCACTGCGATAACGAATCAGTACACAGAACTCAACAGTGTGCCGGTCTTGCAAGGTTGGCTCGCCAATCTATTCTAATTTCTTTTTCCTGTCGATATTAAACGTCTGTCAAGTACAACTCAGTTATGTGCGAGGTTTATTGGTCATACATTTTGAATAAAAATTGTAATTTGTCATGTATTTTAACACTGAACTCAAAACTTCTCCAGCAACTTGGTGTTCAGAGCGAGACGCTCATCAGTAATCATGTCAGTCGCCATCAGCTATGATTGCGAAAATTAAAGATCATCTCCAGCTCTGCATCGTAAAGACTGAGCGTCAGAATAGGTCACAATGTGGCTACTTTGCGCGCGTACTTGGAACCCAAATCTTATATAGGACAGGATTTCACACTTTTGAAGTCTGATAGCGTACGTAAAATCGCACATGAATCTTGGAACTGGAAAATTTATTACTCGAGTTCAAGCGAATACAGTTCAGTAGTGCTTTTTATTCCCTACTTATTCTTAACTGTAGAACTCCAAATTGGAAGAAGTGAAAATTTTCAATTTGATGTTGCTCGCGGTTAGGTGGCAAGCAAATAAAGTTGAAAGTTTGTAAAAAAATTAAGCGGACAAATTCGACGTCACAGCGCACTTGACTCAGCACACTTGGAAATTAAAGATAATAGAATTTATTGTAAATAATTACAAAGGTGGAGCAGTAGGGAATTTTTAATTTTTTAGATTACTTATTTTTTATTCAGAGGTGTATATTTTAAACTTTGTTTCATGTAAATTTGTCCTGTGTAAGCAAGTAAGACCAAAATTTCAGACATATTTTCCCATATAACAACAAACTACAGTATAAACAGTAATACAAACAGTTGGAAACAACAATATAAGAGACTGATCGCAATGGAGACACCCCAATTATCTACTTCTATAGTAGATAATTGGGGTGTTTAACTTACGAGTTTTCACTTCAACCTTGTCTAGGTTGAGGAAGTGGCCGTATAAAACATAAGGAAAATATTAGATTATTGGTTAGTTTAAGCCTCCCTAACCGCTACAAAAAAGAGCGTATCGAAAAGAGGAAGGAGGAAGGCACCATTTAGTATGGAGATAAAAGAATCTAAAATAATTCCAGCATTGATGCTTCTAAGCTTGAGAATAAAAAGCAAGGCGAAAATCGCTACACGTGTAGTAATTTTTATAAAAAAGGATCATATAAAACAACGTTTCGGACTAACTATCCATCTTCAGCAAAAAATCTCTGTAAAACGAAACCAAAGAGGAAAAAATTAATACACTAAAGAAGTATCTATAAAATTCTAAACTTTGAATAAACACTAACAACGGTAAAAATAATATAAGAGGAAAAACTGAGTTGCTGAACTAGGTGTTGGCAATATGAAGCGGGAAAGCACTTTGGGTGTCATTCAGTATAGGTTTCTTTTTGTAAATATGCAGAGATTCGAGAAGGCGCAGATCTGTTCTGTAAGAGGTACCGGCCAAGATTTTAAAATCNNNNGGGGGGGGGGGGGGGACCCAAGAGGAAGACCAGTTCTGCAACTACGCCCAGCATGCTCGAAACTCGGGTCATCAGGGTACGGCAGGTAGAACCAACGTTCCGCGATGCACAACGTGAACAACTGTATTGGTACACCAGAGACGAGCACAGTGAGGGTGGCAGTTTGTCTCTGAAACGAAATAGAGAACCAATTGTAAAATTATTCACGAGGATCATTTGAACTTTGGGCTGCGGGAAAAACTTATTAATAATGGATTTAACATCCTCGCTTAGTTTTAGTGATTGATCTCCTAAATACGGCATCTTCACAAAGAAAGCTTGTTGTGCACAAGATTGAACAGATTGAGAATTATCATAAATTTTTGACAAAAATTCATTAATGTGCCTGTCAACAACAGAAGATGGAAATCCGTTTTTGGCAAAATATCCTCGCAAAAAATCTAACTCTCTGTGTAAGTATTGAAAGTTAGAACACACATTATACGCTCCATGGACGAGACTACGAATGCCGCAAACCTTAAAATTGTATGAACAAAAGCTAAAAAAGCTAGTCCAGAGCCCAGAAAAAGTTTTCTTTCGGAAAACAGAGCACTGAAAAGTATTGCCAACTCTCTCCACACAAACATCAAGAAACGGCAACCTCTCATTGTCATTGTCTTCCCTAGTAAATCTAATATTGCTATGACGAGAATTCAAATATTGGAGGAAGAGGTCAGCATGAGCCTCATCTCTGAACAAAACAGATAAGAGAATTAGGAATCTAGGCAGAAGAGGCATCGAAACAGTAAGTTGAGAAAGAAGTTCATGAAATAAGATAAAAGTTGAAGAAGAAAGTCAGAGGTGCTGAAAAACAGGACAGTAGTGAACCGAAAAAAGGTGGTCCTTAACGTAACAAAAAAAAACATTTTATTTCCGCAAATAGAAAGCCTACCTAATTCTCAGCTCGGGCCCTCACATTTTCCCCCTGGGAGCTCTAATTCCCATAGATGCAATAGTTGTATCCCCCTGAGGGGAACATGAGGAAAAATGTAATTTTAAAAATTTATTTATAAGTAGGAATATTGGTTTTGCAAAATATGCAGATCTGTCGCTAAACAAACCCTCGTCTTGTGTTTCTCATAACGCACGCCGTAGCCAGGGACAGAGACTCGTAAAACAAACATCGGCGTCTATGGATGCTTTATTTCCAATCAAGCCTGATACATATCATCTTGTGTATTGGTTTTTCAAATGCCTTATAACCAACACTATATATAAGACGCCATGACGGTTTCCCCCGTGAAGCCGATACCCATTTCCGACACCTGGGTTGAGTGGGGTATTGTGCTTGCGTTTTCCCTTATACCCAACGAGGAAATCGCCGCGCAGCGCCGAGATTCGAACCCTCGACACTTTCATGGAAGGACGATGCCTTAACCACTGTGCCACGGCGAAAGAGAGGTTAGAGATTCAATTAAGTGTACACAAAAAGAGGACATTCGAAAGGATTCACCCGAGATTTTCACACGGTATCATCAGGACCAAGTTGGTCTGTGCAACTACATCATGGTAAAAATGAGTATTTTAAAGCAATTTCGCGATTTAAAAGTTTATTGCCAAATTTAAAACAATAACCGGCATTCATATAAGAAAAATTTTTTAATTACGATAACTATTTAACTGCAATTTGCCACTGAGACCTACCAAGTTCACGCTCCACATTCGCCAAACGTTTTGATGACTTTTTTCCCTTGATCAGATGTTAGATTTTTTATATCACGCGGTAACTGATCAGCCAAAGTTAATACCTGACTTGTAAAATGTAAAAAACACCAAAGTTAAGAGAATTTTCAATAATGTTCAGAGGACTCGGAACATCATCCGCTGAATTTTTTTCCGAAGGAACCAAACTTCAAGAGTCTAAGAGTCTTTTGAAGTGTGGAAAGTGTGCGTTGTTAATCTAGAAAGAAAAATGAAAGAAAAAAACAGTTTATTCATAATAATGTTTATTCAAGAAATGATTAATATTGTGTTTGAAATGGCCTTAATAGGTATTATAATAATCATGTCAATAGTTGAACCAAGGTTTGAGAAAATAAACGTTTCTGTTATTGCCCAGTTACATAGATTTGTAGGAATGATTTTCGTAGGCTTTTGCAATATTGTAAAATGATTTTGAAAGTAACATCAGTGAATGTAAATAATTCTGAGTCTTAAGACTAAAAGGTCGACGTGGTAGAAATTCAGATCTATACACACTTACGTGCCTACGTATCGATCAGTAACCAGGTAACGCTCATATATGGCGTTACCTGGAAATATAACTAGCTCGTAGGAAATATGTTACCACATCCCCCATTCATGATATACATTCATGTTCTATATTCATGCATAAGTAATGCTGGTAGAGCCAAAAACAAGAAAATGATTGTTGCATAATGCTAATCAACGATTACATTAGATTAAATGTTCAATATTCTAACCGCAACGAAGGCTTTCAAAAGAGAGGAAGGAGAAAGGCATTATAAGGTACGGAGGTAAGAAAACACAGAATCTAGGCATTAGGTGTATAGAAACAGAAAGTTGAGGAAGAAGTTTGTGAAACAAGATTAAAGTTGAAGAATAAAGTAGTAGGTGCTGAAAAATAGGACAGCAGTGAACCGAAAAAGATGGTAAGTAATAAAACAAAAACCTATTCTATTTCAATAAAGAAAGGCCTACCTAACTTATAGCGAGGGACCTCACATATACCCCCTGGGAGCACTAATTCCCATGGATACAATAGTGGTATCCTCTTGAGGGAGAATGCTAACTAAAACATTTTACAACACGAATAGAACATTAAACATGGAAACAAACATTTGCGCTGTTTACTCCTTATCTCAATGCTAATTTCGGTAGTCTGATGAGATGGACTTACACTTAGATGCATACATACATTTACCAGGCTTTTTCTCCTTACGGGAGGATATCCAACAGCAAGCCACAATTTTTCATTCTTAGTCACTAGGAGGCGAGAGAGGCAGCACAGGCCGCACCAAAACTGCCCGGATCAATAGCAGCCCAGCACAACCCTTTTCCACCGTCAGCCCAGACAGCCATAGCTGGTTTACCCCGACCGCTTCATTTGTGTGCAGCCCCTCCCTCCGCATATGACAGGACACATCATATACCCCATCACAAGCGGGCAGGCTTCCAGTGACCGCGTCAAATAATTACATCCTTATACACTGGCTCCACTCACTTCTGTCCGCAGTCATCCCTCTCGCCACGTCCACAGTCACACCCCTCTCATACAATGCACGTTTCACCCAATCTGTCAAACACATCCGTGGCCTTCTTCGCGCTCTAATGCCACTCACCTCCGACGTATAAATTTTTTTCACCAGCGCTGAACATTCTTTCTTCCAACATGCCCAAACCATCCAAGCACTCTTTCATCCACTCGCCTACGCATCTTTTTGACAATACCCGCCTGCTCCCAAACCAACTCATTCCTAATCCTATCTCTTCTTGTCACTCCAAACATGCTCCTCAAACACATCCAGCTTCTTTCTCTCAGCTGCTCTCAAACCCCAAAACTGCGCCATACAGCAAAACTGGCACGATTAAGCTTTCAAACAGTCCATTTTTAGCACTCCTGCGTTCAAAAACTTTCCTTATTGCACCCAATGTCTTGCAGCCTTCACTCACTCGATGTCTTACTTCTACTTCCACACCGACCCGAGGTACCTAAAATGCTCTACCTCCTCTAACACTTCACCATTCATCCTCACATCCAATGTTCTGAGCATTCCACCTCTGGGGCATCTCATCACCATGCTTTTATTTACATTCACTCCCAGCTTACGCCATTCGCACACTCTACCAAACTCTGCAACCAGTCTCAGCAGTTTTTTCTCTGAATCAGCCACAAACGCAGTACCATCTGCAAACAACAGCTGACACACTTCCCAATTCGCATCATTTTGTCCCACCAACTGCGCACCTTTTCCCAACACTCTCGCATATACTTCTCTCACTACACCATCCATAAACAAATTGAACAACCACGGCGACATCACACATCCCTGTCTCACGCCTGTCATAACTGGGAACCAATCACTCCCTTCATTCCCTACTCTCACACGTGCTCTGCTACCAATGTAGAAACTCTTGATCGCATTCAACAGTCTCCCACCACTCCATACAAGCCTACAACCTGCCATAATGCCTCAAGGTCCACCCTGCCATTCGCCTTCCCCCAGATCCATAAATGCCCAAGTTACATATTTCCTTTTACCAAGTATTTCTTATTCACCTGCCTTACAGCAAACATTTGATCCACACAACCTCTACCACTTCTAAAACCACATTGTTCTTCAGCTAGCACACAATCCGTCATCACTCCCACTCTTCGAATTAAAACTCTTCCATGCAACTTCCCAACACTCAGTAGACTTATATATCTCTGGAATTACTGCACTCATACCTGTCACCCTTCTTCTTATACAACAGAACTACACACGCGCTACTTCAATCTACAGGCACTTTACTAGCATCAAAACACACATTAAACAGACGTACCAATCATTTTACAACCACATTTCCTCCTTTCTTTAGACATTCAACCTTGCAGCCATCCATACCTGGAGCTTTCACATTTTTCATCATATTCAACGCACCTTTCACTTCTTCACTTCTTATTCGGCTTCTATTCACTTCTCCAAACACAGGCATTCTAACATCACTTCCAACAGCTACCACTCTCGCAACCCTATCATCCTTCATGTTCAGTAGTTTCTCAAAATATTCCGCCCATCTCTTCCGCGCATCACACCCGTCCACTAGCAGCCTACCATTAGCATCCTTCACTCTTGTGAAAAATTGTTTTCAATGTGGTTGAAACAAAAATCACCGTTGGTTTTTAAAATATCTCAGCATAACGTTCTTTAGTTGGTAGGTGTAGATGAGTGTCATAACAGCCGATGTCAATGTTTACACAAAAGAATTGTTTACACAATGAGGAAAATACATGATAATGTATTCCCATGATCAAGTTATTTTTGGTTGCATAATGGTTTTAAATGCATGTAGTAAAAATTATAAAAGCACTTATACATTGATGTAAAACACTCCTAACAGTCTCCACTTGTATTGACATATGAGCTTTGGCGATACCCGGCAATAATGTTGTAAGTAAAATGTGCGGAAGTAAATAATTTCGCATTCAAAATGAAAAGGTCGACATGGTGGCAATCCGGAACTATCTATTCGTGTATACATATCAAAATAATACCAGGTCACTAACTTTAAGATAACCCTCTGAGCCATCAAAACACAATATGAAATTTCTGATGTATAAAATATTGACAGAATAAAATTAAGGCAAGAAAACAGTTTATTTCCAGCATAGCTAAATCGACTCATTTGTCGTTTGATTGTTTATTGATTAATTTTTAACTAATGAGTTTTTATTTTGTACTAAAACTATTAGTGGGACTTTAACTGCCATGACAATGGTGTGAAATATAGAGGGAAAACCATAGAAATGGTTCTATTGGTTGGTTTACACTGTTTAGCATGTTCCCTGCGCATTGAGCCACATGTGTACAAACAGGTAAATTGCCCATTTACGTCCCGGAATAAATGCACGACATACTATCTGTGTCATGACATTTTTTAAAAATGATTCTTATCATACGAAGTGGAATACTATCGTGCAATTGTATTTTTCTTATCCATTAGAAAGAAAGAGAATTTATTCAAGCAGAAAAATCGATTTCCCAATTCTGCTACTTACAACCTAACTAAACTAACCGTTAACAGCCGCGGAAACGCAGTGAACGTGTTAAAAGCTTGTAAATGCCGCTCACGAAGGATAAACGTAAAAACTTGACCTGCAAATAAGCGAATGTAAGTTTTACGGGTTGAATGCAAGAGCATTCATAAAATTCTAGGACGTCGCTCCTAAAGTGTTTGAATCTATTAAAACTCCGTGGATTATTCGTTCATGGTTTTGATGAACGCTTTTGAATTTGTGTTTGAAATTTATTTCTGCAGTGAATACCTTACCCGAAAAACTTCAGTATTTCTTCTTTAGATTTCTACGTGGAATACTTTCGACAACTAATATATCACTCCCTCAGGACAAAGCTTCGCTGCCATACACGGCTACATAACAAGGCATGTTTTTAACTAGGGTTGTTGTTGGCCGGGTCTGACGTTTTGGTTAGCATTTGACTTCAGAAATTTGAATTAAAGTGAACAATTTTTGATTAAAAAATTCATGCAGTACATCTCTCGATGCATTTTTCAAATACGAGAAGTTGCAAATGTAATAAATTTCTTTGACAGGCGTCTTGAAGGGACTTGAACGCTTCCAACTTTTTCATGATTCGCGAAAAACTTTACTTTGAGCTGAACTCATACAGCAGACTTTGTTCGCCCTTCCCCCTAAAATTCGACTCGATATTATTATATCAGTTAGTTTAAGACTCCTTGGTCACAACAGAGACAATCTCAGGTGAGTGAAAAGAAGGGTTCATTTTTTTTGGACTGTAGAAAATGGGGAATCTGTTCACAGTGTGTGTTCCTAGACAGAATACCCAGTACTTAGAAACAGCAAGTTACAAAAAAGGAGGAAAAAGAAAAGACGGAGATAGTAAAGAAAGTTTGAAAACTGTAGAATGAAAGGTAGACGTAGAAGATAGAAGTCGCGAATACCTATTTACAGATACTCGTTTCTGTGGAACCATACAGTACGAGCATCTTCCTCGGCATCTGTCGCTATAGCGTTGGATAGACCAGTCTAACTAATCTAAATCAATTACCTATCTTATGCCTCGATAGTTTGATAGCTAACAGTAGCCAAAGATAAAGTACAGTACATGCCGTAAGTAAGCAATTAGGAAAACTTGAACATATCTTTACTGGTAAAAATGTATTTGGAGCGTGATAACGCTACTGCACAAATGGTAAATTACTCATTTATGAACTGGGATAAATGAAAAGAATTTCAATGATTTCCCTACCCTTCTTCAAAGTAGATTTAAGAGCTCACGGTAAAAATACAATCGTGAAATCATATTTTAGACACATCTTATAAAAAACAGAATGTGTTCGAGCAGTAAAGTCAGTTCTTCAATTCTGCGACTCATACTCTAATCTGGACTAACAAACTTAACCAACTCGTGAAATTTGAGTGTATGCTGATGTGCTGTTTTTTGTTAGATGAAGTGTGATTAGATCGAGTTTTATTATATTTTTGGTAGCACTGCAGTCACTGCTAACTGTTCGAAATCGTGTTTTTTTGCAGCATGCATGCTCCCTTATTTCAAATCATGCTTTCTGTTGAAGGAATTCGTCGCAAATTTTTTTTGCTGCGACACCACTCGTTTCGTCCAGTAGTGATCTCAATCATTAAGCGGAGCGAGGGGTGAGCAACCAGCCGCTTAAACCTCCTGGTTTTAGCAAAACCAGCACCTTATTACTCGTTTCTTGAACTAGAAAATTAATTACATTTTATTAAATTCACGAATCATGAATTCCAAGAAGAGCGCACATTTAATTCACCGTTTGCCACCCAACTTCAAACCTACTGCCTGGTATTTCGATAACTGGACAATAATATTAAGTCTGCGCGCAAAAATCGTATGCGATGAAAGACATGTCTTACATGGGATCTGACTTACGACGACGAATTCTTCACTCGTCCGATATTTTAAGTGAACAGTGATTTTACAGAAAAATAATTTTTGTTCACCAGTAAAAACTACGATACATCATTTCTCATTCGTCGCAAAACACACTTGTCGATACAATATATTATTTTCCATTAACTCACCGTTAGGAAAAGAGAGTTTAATTGAAAACTTCATCGAAACTGAATAATCGCCTAATAGCTCGCTTTTACCTTTCCAATATTATTAGTGAATTTGGATTAAAAATTAATTGAAAGTTCACGGATAATTAGGACGCAGCTGTCGCTAGGTGGAACTCATTTCTACAGTTAATTGTAGCTTACAATAACACGGCACAGAATTACAGGTGCAATTATACTGGAGTATCGTTGGAGTGTTCTTGAAATGGTTGCCAATAACTAAAAAATTCGGATGCAAATAAGGTGGGATTCCTGAAAGGATATTTTCATTCATTCAAGATACTGAACTTCATCCAATATCTGTTGTGCTGCTGGGACCGCATAATAATCGGTGAAAGGACGGTATTTCAAGCCCTAATTTTTTTTTGATCGAATACCGAGTGTTTTTTCTATAATCTCTATTAAAAGTGAGAAATGTCTAGGCACTGTGCACACACTGACTAATGGCTAGGCACTGTGCACAAACTGACTAATGGCTAGGCACTGTGCACAAACTGACTAATGGCTAGGCACTGTGCACAAACTGACTAATGGCTAGGCCCTGTGCACAAACTGACTAATGGCTAGGCCCTGTGCACAAACTGACTAATGGCTGACCAAATTACATGAAGTGACAAATGGCGGTTCGGTTTACATAAAATGTAAAATGGCTGGTCAGATATCATGACGTGACAATTAAATGGCTTCTCAGCTTCCAAAAAGTACATTTACAGAATAGTTGATTTACACATGTGTTCGTAAATATACAACGAAAAAAATTCGAATACAATCTTATGACATATTTCAGTTCGGTCAGCTCAGTAGAGCAACAGATCTTCAACTTAAGGGGCGATTTTACGACTTACTGTAACTGCAGTTCTCAGCTGGGTTCAGAACGATGACTTCGACTATTCGAGATCCAAAAAACATTTTTGTACAAACTCTACATGTATCCTCCGCTTCGAAGAGCCTCGGAAATGATCCTACTCACAAGCTTGGTTCCATCTGCGTTTAGCTGACGCTACGTGAGCGGTTATGAGCGGTTTTATTAAGAGTGCTTCGGCTTCCTGACGATTTTCACGGTTATGTTTTGCAATAACAATTTTACAGTTTTGGCCAGAGTTCCTGTGAGCCAAACTTCAGACCATAAAAGCTATTCCTTGATACTCTCATGAGTACCAAGACATGATATTCTATCTCGCATTTCGTTCTTAGCATTATTGAAACTCCCGTGTTTTCTTGTGAGGTTCTTTAGCTTTATCTGTTCAGTTTGGAAGTGGTTTTCGACGAAAGGCTACTGCCAAATCATGCGAAGGCGTGAGCTGAGTAAAATAGTTTAGAACTCTTATCCTGAAAAAATTATTCAGAATTAGAGAGTAACATTTTTAGGTCATTGTAACGGGTTTACTCATTGTATCTGATTATACTTGTTTAGCAGTAGAAAGGCTTACAGGATACGAGATATTTAAAAAGTAAGTAGTCAGATAAAAGTACAGAAGCTCCTCGTATAAGAATTCGATTGCACATTCCGTCAGCCTCCCTCGTCGGAGATTGAGATAATTGGGAAAAAGATCTGACAGAACGAATATTTGTTCCAGTTGAAATCTCTTGCCCCAGAATTTTTCTAAGAAACTGCTCGGTAAAAGAGATTGATTGCCGATTTGTTTTATTTTTAATTGGCGAGTTTTTTCCACAAACTTACTTTACTTAAAATGGGTTAGAGCTCTTTTGAAAAGCAAAAATCTATCGCAAAAATCTTTACATGATTATTAAACATTAAGTGAAAATTTGCATGCCAGAACGTAACAGAAAATTTCTGAACGAATCAGTTGTTTGCTTTAATTGCAACTTGATGAGGAATTTCCTTTAATGACTATCAAACACACTGTTTTTTCTGATATTGTAGACATAATGATTTGTACTTTTACGAACTGATGATGGAGCTGGACTGCGAAACGTATTCCTAGTAAATATAATTAAGTTCCTTGAATTTTTTCTCGTTTTTAAATTCCTCATCAAGAACATAACAGGTCTTGCATATTCCTAAAAAATTAGATATCCATTTTATTCCTTTGATGTTTTCAACTTAATTCTTTTCAAAATGGAAGTGTGAAATTACGCTTTCTACGCTGAGCTACCACTAAATACGCTCTTAAACGTATTCACATAAGATTTATACTCATTTTATTGGTGCAACAGACGAAGTGTCGTTGACGCTACGCTCCTCTTCACCTAGTGGTTTTTCCGCTCTTTGGTCCCACCAGCGCTTTGTTGCGAGAGGCCTTCGTGTTTCCGGGCGAGAATCAGCGGGCTGGAAAGTTCTTCCTTGCAGAAAGCAGGAGCTTTATTTTCAAACAATTTACCTCGTTGCAGCAGTGCAGCTGACTGCCTTTTTCTGAATCGACTTGTTAAGTTCTTCTACACAGACTGCACTCAATAAGCAGACTCGGCTACGTTGCGGGCTGGAGCACGTAGGTTAGCAAGTATCAATCTAGCATGTAGCATAGCAAGTAACAATTTAGCATGTAACACTAAAAATTTAGAAGAACTCACGGTGTCTGTTTACTGCTTTGACGACTTATGTAGTTTGAAACTCCGGCAGCGGCAGGATTGATAACTATAAAGAGTAGGCACTCTGCTGGCCGCTGGGCGAGACGGGCTGGAGGTACGTGGAGTTCATTTGGACTGAGTGCAGAGTCGCCTTCGTGTGGCGTACGTTACTCATGACGTTGAATTGACGGTCTCGTTCTGCATGATACATGTGAGGCTGGAAAACATCTGTGCTTCCGAACACTGATTCTGATGGTCAATGACTCTGCATTTTACCTCGGTTGTTAAAGCAGGATAAGTGATACTCTATACGCAGTCACCGAACTAATGCACAGACGCAATTCATAAGTTAAAGAAAATTGACATTAGCGTTATAAATCTCAGCAGTCGCACATCGACTTATATCTCACGGTCGGAAGAGCAGTGATGGGATTGAGATACACGACACAACTGAAGCCTCGAAGATAAAGAGCGCATCTTCCCAAACGGAAGTGACGCTGCTTCTCTCTAAACAAAGGCGAGGACTGCGACTTCTGCCCTAACTAATGAGAGGAGCTGCCCAGACGACGTGACTGAGTGCAATCGCTTCTCATCCGACGGTGAAATTCACTGAAACGAACTCCCGAAACCTAATCGATCTTGGATGCAGCGCAGAGAAATACGGAAAAAAACTACGCGATAATCATGAGTACTCGGCCGTCCCCTCTAACTGAAAGTAAAGAATGCACGTAATGGAATCGATCATTCACTATAAGTACCGGACAAAATTTACGATTGCATTTAGACGTTGTAAACCCAGTTTTTTATCCCCGCCAACGAAATTTAGAACGGGAGCGAGTGCGTTGGACCTTCACAAAACTCCATCACAATTAGGGATAAGTTGGTTGGCTCAAGCACTGGCAGAGCTGCAGGCAAAATCTAACGAATTAGCGTACCGACTGATACGAATGAAACTTGCATGGACTTTATTCTGATCAATTTTATCAAGTGGATGGCAAACTTCCTTCAATGTAAATGTCAAGTGTATTAAAAAGAAGTCTCCAAAATATTAAATATTTTTTTGTCGGATTAAGTTGAAAATAAATTGTCGAACGCTTAGTTAGGCTCTAAAATATTTCGAAACGGCAAAAATTTGAAATATTTTAGATATTATCAAAATTATGTGGAAAACGATGAAGTGAATTCAGAAAAATAAAAAAAAATTAAAATAAGTACTAGATGTTCAAGATAACGTGACAATTTTCGCCATTCAAAAATATTGTGCTTCTGCCAGCGAAAAAAGTCAAAACTATCAAGAACAGGTGCACATTTACGATTAAAATAGATTTTTGCAATAGAAAACAGAACGTAGAATATAGCCTTGATGTGAAAGATGGGAAAGATTTGATGTGAAAGAAGAAAAGATATACGTTACCTAAATTCAGTAAATGACAGAAAACGTAAAAACTAAAAAATAATTTGCAAATTGTAAGGAATACTCTGACTTATTCATTTAACCCTGATTTACGTCGTAGAATAAAAAGGGACTCCTTGATTCGAAGTCCAACAGAGTTGGAAACAGTAGTTAAATTATTTAAGTCATCTAGAGTCAGAAAATAATTTCACTTTTCAGCATGGGAGCGGAGGGCTGACTGAGCCGCGCTAGCGACCTGGAGATCTGTGCGAAAGCTCCTGCTGGTAAGCTTTGCACACCAACACATAGCGCTTTTCATGTAGAGCCCACGTATTCAGACGAATGTTGTACACAGGTATGTTGGTTTATAACAGAAAAGGGTATACTTTTCGTGAGTTTATCTTCGTTGTTGAAAGAAGAGCAAACCTCATTTTTATTAATGAGAACAAGATGAAAGATAGTGAACATTAAATCTTTAAATAAAAGAACAAACGTATTTCTTTACGTTTTCAGATTGTCGACTGAAATGAGGAAACCCCCCCCAGCCCAATAAAAAAAAATTGCCTTATTTCACTCAAGCCAGATACATATCATCATGTACATTGGTTTTTCTAACGCCAGGACGCAATGACGGTTACCCCCGGTCAAGTCGGTACCCATTTCCGACCCTTGGGTAGAGTGGGGAATTGTGGCTGAGTACTCCCTTTTCCCAACGGGGAAAAACACAATAAGAAGCTTTTTAGCAAAAATAGTCACGAGTAGAGGAGTTTAAAATTTCCAGTTAAAAAAATTCTTAACTGCCACTTCGGAAATCCAGAGAGAGACACCATTTGAATGAAAACTGATATAAAAAAAGAAAATTCCTAATAGAGGCCTGTGAAATTGGAGCACACTGCAAATGACCTGGACAATGGAGCTTTTATACCATTATTTTTTAATCGAAATGTTGTGAAACTAAAAAAAACTTAAACCCAGGCCAGTGAAATTCCTTTTACGAACTAAAGAGCTGCTGCGAAAATATTTTTGATAGTAGAAATGCAGGTATCTAGGAACAAATATTATTTTGCTCAATCTCCTTCGAATAGGTAATACTTGGATGTTTCGAATTCAAATAATCCAGGAAACGAAAGCAATGAGACTGGTCATCGAACAATAAAAAGAACGATCAGCTTATTGTTTGTACAAAGCCTGTTTAGATTCGGTGAGGAAATTTACGGAGCCATTGTGGCTCGTGATTACGCATAAAAATATAAGCATAGGTGGGCTCAAGAAGCCAACCTACGACTAAATCCTCACACTGTTTATAAAATGTGTAGTCAAAAGTGAAAAAGAAGTAAAGAACTGAATGCAGAAGCAGCAGAGTTTCGAAAATTTTTTTATTAAGGTCTAAGAGAGTTTTTACATTTTCAAACAAACCTTACTACAATTTCAATGGTTCCGTTTGAAGGACCATCAGTAAAAAGTTTTTTGACGTCAGATAAAGGCATGTAAAAATTATGAGAGTTAGGCACTGGGGTGATTCGATCAACAATTGACTTACAATTGTCAGAGAATTGTTGCATTCCGAGTTGCTTCTATAACGGCGTTGAAGTTGGCCTCCCGGCACAACTGCAATAGACTGGTCGCAGTGTCCAGAACTTTTAGTAAAACTGTTGACTAGCATTGTAGTCAGTCACTAGCTCGGATTTAAAGTTACTCCCGAGAATTTGAGACTCTTTCGATTGTATTTCCGGGAGAATTACCCATTGAACTAAAAACTGTGAAATGAATGATTGCATGTTGCGTTATAAAAATTCCTACTTGCCCATACGCCGTTAGCCAGCTCTCATCTTGTGAGAGGCCGGCTCACCGTTTTGCAGCAAAACGTTTAACTTTCTTCCGACAATTTACTGCAGCAGCCAGCAGTTCAAGCACTCCCAAGGATTGAGCCATAGATCCCCCGAAATTGAGTCACAATCTATCTTGCTGCGCAGACACTCTGTGTATTTATCGTTCCCAAAAACGACACCGATATATACACTTTGTCCATTCCGATAAATTCTTTACCTGTGTAAATGTAAAGTCGGTCAATTTGGAAGTCTTTGTCAAACAACGGTCTACATGCGAAACTTCTGAGTATTCTAATTAGCGTTTATAAATGAAATTTTCTTGAGCCTAACGTTTTGAGAACAGTTTATCTGAAAAAAGCTCTAAACTTTAATAGAATTATTTCATTTTCTTGGCCCGTTGACTAAGGTTATACGGTTGCTACGGTTGGTCAGGTTAAGTTGTAAGTAGCAAAATTGAGAAACCGACTTTACTGCTCGAATACATTTCTATCTTTTCTAATAAATGAGCAAAATCTAATTATTAGATAATATCTACCTCGTACGCTAAAATCTATTTTAAAAAGGTCGGGAAATAACTGAATTGCTAGGATCTTTTCCAGATAAGCCCCGCCACTAATGCAACACATAAGTTCACCCACTTGTAACTTCTGGAATAATGTACATATCGACTCCAAATTACTTGCAAACGAAAAAATGTTTTATTCTTTCGTGTGAGAGTAATATAAAGTCGATTGGTGCATTATTACGAAAGTTACAGGTGGGTGAACGTATGTGTTGCATTAGTGGCGGGGCTTATCTGGAAAAGATCCAAATGCTATTCATTTATACCGGTACGTGAATGAGCAATTTCCCTTGCGTTACACAATCTGCCCTAATACAAAGTTAACGTGAGAAATGTATGAATGATTTCGAGCCTCTCTATCTTCAATTTTGCATTATACTTCTGAAGGATGGATAACATATTTTGAATTAGAAGGAGATTTGAGATCATAGCCCCTAAACACTAAAACGCGTTTCAAAGAGAGAAGATACTACCATTGGTAAGAAAGTACAAACATGGGAATCTATGCAGAAGGGGTGTACCCACACCCTGCGCTTAGAATAAGCAAGATCGAAAGAAGTTTATGTAGCGAAATAAAAGTTATAGAAAAAATTGTAGATGCTAAAAAAGGATAACAGTTTCCTGAAAAATGATTGTCTGCAACGGCACGAAGAAAATGTATTATTTTTAATTAAAGGAAAGCTCATTTAATCTTTAGCTCGGGGCTTCACATCTTCCCTGTGGAAGCGCTAATTACCTTACATAATTATATCGCCCTGATTAATGAATCAAATGAAAACACCTTTGCCGAATATCTACAGGGTAGGAAAAAGTCCCCGGACTCTTTTTCAATTTGAAATAAAAGCAGTCAATATTGAGTTTAATGCGCTCACGGAAATTAAAAATTCTGTTCCAAATCACTAAAAAAACACATTTAAGAAAATTTTACACAAATGACATTTTGCTCGCTGATGCATAATTTTCGAGTTAATAAACTTTTAAGTTATAAGATCGTCGTATATAATAGTGAAGGGTCAATATTGAATTTAATGTTGTCAACGATTTCAATAATTTCGTTGCCACATATAGGTAATATGGTACAATTCAAGAAGTTTTAAACGAATGACATTGTGCTCGCAAATGCTTAGTTTTCGAGATATTTAACTTTGAAGTTATAGGAACGTCGTTTATAAAATTGAACATACGGACACGTAAATAAGCAGAAATACGGTTTTAACGTAACTATAGGTGAGGTTAGGTTCGGTGAGGTTAGGTAAGTTAGGTTAGTTAAATAAAATAACTTATACTAACCTAAGTAAAGCTAAAAAAAAACTTAACTTAACCCTACTGAGGCCGATGTCTTCCGCCAAAAAACTTGGCGTGGTCCGCGTCCGCGAAGCGCCGGAAGAGCCACATCGAAACTGCCGTTATGGAGGTCAACTCAGGCCCCTACCAGGCCCATGTCAGCACGGTGGGCCATTTTTTTCTTTTATGTTGAAAAAGGACCCTTAGGTGGTGGACTATTTGGTCCTAAATTTTATGGCGCTACGGACACTAGATCCCCCCCAGGGGGTGTAAGGGGACCAAAAACCCTGAATTTTCGACATTTGAAAAAAACGGGAAATGGATAGTTTGCTACCATACTTTTGTTAGAAATGCTTCAGGGATCCTAAAACTGTCTTTGGTTTTGTTCGAGCAAAAAAACTCAGTTCTATTCTTTTGAAATATCAATAAAAATGAACTAAAAAACCAATGTGTCAAATTATTTTAAAAAATTAAGGCCCGAATCGAAAAAATGAATAGCAGAAATTGTTTTTCTTTTTAAAAATTACATATTATAGTCAAATTTCATAGGAACCAGACTACAAATTTTTAGGTTCCTAACTTTGAAAAACTGCAAATATTTTTTCAATTTCAATTCACAGTCTGAATATGAAGTTATGCATGGAGATTATCGAAAAAAAAGGAAAACAGCATTCAATTACATAAATTGTTCATTATATTACAGTTCAGATAAAAATTCATTTATGCCTTATTACTAACAACCCTTATTTTCGACATTCAAAAGAATAGAAATCAGTTTTTATGCTAGGAAAGAACAAAGACAGTTTTAGAATCCTTGGAACATTTCTAACAAAAGTATGGTAGCAAACTTCCCAATTAGACAAATAATTTTATTATCAAGCTTAAAACCCAATATTAGTGTATGCTTTAGTCAGTGATCAAATATCGCATATAAAAAAACGAAAAGTTACAAATGGTTAATATTCTACCATATTTTGTTAGAAATGCTTCAAGGATTCTAAAACTGTCTTTGGTTTTGTTCTAGCATAAAAACTCAATGACTGCTATTCTTTTGAAATATCCATAAAAATGTTCCAAAAAATTAATTTTTCGTATTTTTCTAAAAAATGAGGTTTAAATGGAAAAAAGTTAGGCGAGTAAAATATGTTTTTTCAACATATACATATACTGGCCAAATTTCAAACGAATCAGATAAAAATTGAAAAATTGACGAATTGACCCCTTTAATGCTATTCTTACATGAACGTGATTTATGCTATATCTCGAAAACTAAGCATTTGCGAGCACAATGTCATTCGTGTAAAACGTTTTTAAATGTGCTCCTTTAGGGATTCTTGAGAACCAAATTTCTAAATTCCGTGAGCACAATAAACTCAATATCGATCATGAAAGCTACTAATATTTGGGTCAATATTAAATTTAAGCCTTCCACGGAAGTTAAAAATTTCGTTCCAGAGAATCACTAAAGGAACACATTTAAAAACGTTTTACATGAATGACATTCTGCAGCTTACCTTAACTTACCCAAACCGAGGCTGTTATTTTTCGCCAGAAAAGTGGGCGTCACCCAACAATGCGGCGACAAGCAACAATGCGTCACCCAACAATGCGGCAATATAATGTTATATATTCCTATATTCCTATCTGAACGTAATTAATGTTATATCTGAGAAATAACGTATCAGCGAGCAGAATGACATTCGTGTAAAACGTTTTTAAATGTGTTCCTTTATTAATTCTTTGGAACGGAATTTTTAATTTCCTTGAAAGGCTTAAACTCCATATTGACCTTTGATTTGGTAAATGTGTAGCGTTTGGTAATAATCGAATTTCCAATTTTGGGTGCGGAAACATAATTAGATCGAAATATAAAAGCTTTCTTCTATGCACTTTTCGTCGCAAATGACTATTTTACGAGTTATAGCGGTATGGTACTTATCGCAATTGTATTGTTGCAAGCGCGCGAAAAAAAGAGGAAGACCCCAAATGGACTCAACGACATTAGGGGAAGACCCCCAAATGGACTCTTCCGTTAACGATCTAATAATCGTCTCGTTAAAGTTTCTAATATTATGTAGGAATTGTAACTAACCTGCAGCTGTAATGAGAAGTTAATTTAATTTCTTAATTTCTTCGTTTTTGAAATTAAGTACGAACCGGTACACCGCCACAAATGTCTCTTATCTTCATACCAACACAGGTTATTACACGTTGGACAAATCACTTCCTTCGGTAAAACACCGTGATCTTTCAAGAATGCAACTGCCTCATCATTTTTGGTTAATATCGGGTTTAATGCGCTCACGGAAATTAAGAATTCCGTTCCCAAGAATCACTAACAGAACACATTAAAGAACGTTTATATAAATGACATTCTGCTCGCCGATGCGTAATTTTCGAATTATTCAACTTTGAAGTTATAGGAACGTCGTATATAAAAGTGAAGGAACGGACACGTAAATATGTTGTAATACGGTATTGACGTAACGATGGGTGAAGTTAGGGTAGGTTATGGTCAATATCGGGTTTAATGCGCTCACGGAAATTTTGAATTCCGTTCCAAAGAATCACTGAAGGAGCACATTTAAAAACGTTTAACACGAATGACATTCTGCTTGCTGATGCGTTATTTTTGAGATATAACACTAATTACGTTCAGATAGGAATAACATCATATGGTCGGTTGCTTAGTCGCCGCATTGTTGGGTGACGCCTACTTTTCTGGCAGGACACGCCCACTTCTTGGCGCGAAAATGACAGCCCCGGTTTGGGTAAGTTAAGGTAAGCTATTTTAGATGGATTTTTATTATTTTAGGTTAGTTTATTTAACTAACCTACCATAACCTACCCTAACCTCACCCATCGGTACGTTAATACCGTATTGCAGCAAATTTATGTGTCCGTTCCTTCACTTTTATATACGACGTTCTTATAACTTCAAAGTTGAACAACTCGAAAATAACGCATCAGCGAAAAGAATGTCATTCATGTAAAACGTTTTTAAATGTGTTCCTATAATGATTCTTGGGAGCGGAAGTCTTAATTTCCGCGAGCGCATTAAACCCGATATTGACCTAGGTTATGTTAGGTTAGTTAAATAAACGGTCAACATTGATTTTAGGCCTTTCACGGAAATTAAAATTCCGTTCCAAAGAATCACTAAAGGAACACATTTAAAAACGTTGGTCAATAATGAATTGAGGCCTTTCACGGAAATTAAAAATTCCGTTCCGAAGAGTCACTAAAGGAACACATTTAAA
>JACJUY010000143.1:42611-81980 GCA_014220935.1 Platorchestia sp. MABIK
TCCATTAGTGATTCTTTGGAACGGAATTATTAATTTCCGTGAAAGGCCTAAAATCAATATTGACCAAATAAACTAGCCTAAAATAACATAAATCAACCTAAAAAAGCTTATCTGAACCTACCCAAGCCGAGGCTGTTAATTTCGCGCCAAGAAGTGGGCGTCTCCCGCCAGAAAAGTGGGCGTGATCCAACAATGAGGCGACTAAGCAATCGGCCATATAATGTTATTCCTATCTGAACGTAATTATTGTTATATCTCGAAAATAACGCATCAGCGAACAGAATGTCATTCATGTAAAACGTTTCTAAATGTGTTTCTTCAGCGATTCTTTGGAACGGAATTCTTATTTTCCATGAGCGCATTAAACCCGATATTGACCTCATTTTCTCCTATGAATCATCACCGCAGCTTCAACGCAACTGGCGCGTCGAAGGGCGTCCATTGCAGTGTTGCCGTACAACGCCCTCGATGAATTTCTTTCTACTTCAAAGACTCGAGTTGGGGTCAGTAATTTACCGCTATAACTCGTTAAATGCTCATTTGCGACGGAAAGTGCATAGAAGAAAAACTGCTTATTTACATCTAATTAACTATGTTTACGTACCCAAAATTGGATATTCGATTGTTACCAAACGCTACACATTAACTTTTGATTTTAATGCGAGGACTACTTTTGCTTCATTACACTATTCTACACTACATTACACTATCCTACATTACTACATTACACTATCCTACATTACACTATCCTTCATTACACTATTGCCTTACTATAGATCTATTACCAATAAGCTTAGTCCGGGAACTTTTTCCTCACCCTGCATAGTATCCAGAGATGAGAGCTTATGCATAGTTTATTTCAGACAGCCAAGTTATCGGACTTACAATGTATGAAGTATTTTTAACATAAAAATTATCTGCAATTTTGAGCGTGCCAGATATTTCTTATTTTAAATATCTTTGAGTTGAGTTCATTGACTCAACAAATTGGATAAACATAGACGTTAAGAACAGGTATATGAGCGAAAGATTTGCAATTTCATGGCGAGGGCTTTAGTGCGGCACTGAACCAGGCACAGCAATTAAGAGACCTTCACGGTTTGTGAGCAGTTCCCATAAGTGTTCAATTCATTTATGAATTAAATAACATAACACTTACACCTTCGTGCTTGATAGTACTTACGGATTTGACTTCCTCGTCAAGTGAAGAACTGTTTTCCATTTCACTCTGCAGTAAATTTCTGGCACCTGCGTTTCAAGACTCTAGGCAGCAGAACGGGTTTTTCTCTCTTTTTCCTTTATCAGCCATCAATTATCATTAGTTTCACTGATACAGGCCGAATCACGTGAATGTGTTCCATTTGAATGCTAAGAACAGGAAACGTCGTCACTAATTAAAACCAACAACAGCAACTACACCGTGTATGGCGTTTGAAGAAATAGTTTCATCCTTAAATATTACCGGCATTTGCATACGAATTTTGTAAAGATTTTTCTTGAAAACACAAAGTAACGGTGGGGAATGGCTGCCGGACGTATTTTTGTCGTGCATGATTTTATAAAAATTTCTGGGCTTAGATCAAAGCAAAGAACAGAAGTCTGTAGAAGGAAGATTGTAGGTACTTGGAAAGACAGTGAACAAAATCCGTAGGATTAGCGTTTGAACTTTCTTTCGCTAGCTACTGGCATTGTGTGTTGAAGGCTGACATGGTAATTATATTTTAAGATCTGACTTCCAGGCCTCATTTTTTTTTCAGATAGGCAGTAATTTTATTTGAACATTATTATATACCACACTTTTTTCACTTCAAATCAATCCAAGTCAAGTTCAATTTAATCCAAGTCAAGTTTAAATTAATTCAAGTCAAATTCACATTAATCCAACCCTAAGTTGAGTTAAGAATTGACATAATCACTCGTTAATTTGAGCGTTTCTTGCTAAATATGTATCTGTTGGATGTGATGAGCAGGACAATCGTTTTTCCTTTCAGCAAGGAATAC
The DNA here is from genome assembly GCA_014220935.1 of Platorchestia sp. MABIK. NCBI lineage: Eukaryota > Metazoa > Arthropoda > Malacostraca > Amphipoda > Talitridae > Platorchestia > Platorchestia sp. MABIK. Next base: position 44,613 of record JACJUY010000143.1, read on the forward strand.
ATCAAATTTCCGCCGGTGTTGCAATCTAAAGACAAGCTGTCGTACAATGTGCTAAGTATCCAGCATCAGGAGGCAGAGTGGGATTCAAATCTTTGAGTGGCGTAAAAGATACAAGTCAATTATAAAAAATTCGTATAATACTACTCATTAAAGTTGTTTTAAAATTCTTCTACATTAATGATAGTGTGCATCCATTCAAATATTTTGTTCAAAAGGTAATTTTATGTTACACATACACATAGCAGTATCGAGGATTTATTTACACTCATATTGAGATTCATATTCGTGAAACTCCACTTTATCACATATATTTTTAAAAATAACTTTAATGAGTAATATAATACTAATTTTTTTATGCTTGACTTGTATCTTTTACGCCTCTCATAGATCTGAAACACACTCTGCCACCTGATGCTGGATACTTAGCGTAGTGTATGACAACTTGTCTTTAGATTGCAACACCGGCGGAAATTTTATGTATTTCTTGCTGAAAGGAAAAACGATTGTCTTGCTCATCACATCTAATAAATGTGATGGCAGGCGCTGCTGGTCATCATCCTCCTGTTGACGCCTCTGCGCCTGCCATAGTCTTGCTGCTGAGCGTATTGCCTCTAGTCGCTCATGTGAACTACTTGCATACTGATCTCGCCTCTGTTGCCTTACAAGTACACAACAGCTTCTTGTTCTTGAGATAATCTTTCACTCGCTCTTCTTTTTTGCTCGCGATTCAGTCTTTTTTTCGTTCGAGTAGAATTTCCATGCTTCAGCTTATTTGAAAGGTAACTTATTTCTCTAGTGACAGTAATAAACCCTTAAAATACAGTGTTTTTGAGCCGCAATAGAAGTAATTATAGCCATTCGTGTCATATCCTAGATACCAAAATTTAGCATTACTGAAAGCAACTGCGATCTTGTGCATGTATATTGTTATATGCAATACCCCGCCAAACTCGGTATCCACGAAACGGACTCGAGTGAATAAGGCTCTGGATCTCTCTAATTTTGTTGAAAGTGACTTATTATGGTGCACTTGTACAGCGAAAATGAGTATTAATTTACTAGTGAACTGAAACCCGTCCGTGCTAATTTCTTCCTATCTATTCTTGAAAGAGTGACACGAAACAAATAAATATATAAATAAATACATAAACACACGACGGTCATTCTTGGTATTAGATTGAGGATTTGGCAAATGTTTATTCTGGTGAAAAATATTAAATTGAAGATTTTTCACGTATAGGCCAATTCATGGAAAATAATGGGGACACTTAATTGTATTGACAATGTATTTGAGCACATAAATCCCATGAAATAAAATGTTATTTTTGAAAGAGTTTTTTCCGAATTTTTCTCTCACAAACGTATCCCATGCAACCAGGTCTCTATAATATGAAAAGACGGTACGTTTTTTTTTATAGAATATGCTCTTAACCTTAAAAATGAACCACAATTGTTTCCGTCCTTTTTGGCTTGGGAATAACTTTGCTGCGTCTTCACGATACTCAACAAACGATTTATTAACGAACGTGAATTGACAGAGCGTTTAGACATGCATGAAAATATATTTCAAGGTCAAGGTGAATCTCGTAAGCTATTAGACAGAACAAACACAAAACTGATTGAATTTAACGAACGCGCGTAGTGAGGCATCCCATGCACGTGGGGATAAAGAATTATTAAAAATTAAGGCCATCAATATTTGCTATTTGTTCTTCAATACCTCGCAGCGAAAGTTCTTAATCTACCATTGACGTGATCATGAAGAAAAAACGAAAAACTTCCTGTTACCAAGCTATTTCAGTTTTTAAAACTGTTCTAATAAAGTTTGCAGACAAGATTATTGAGAATTTTACTTCTATTATAAGACGGATTTTTGACAGCAAGCTCACTTCTGATCGAATCAGATTTCGTTTGAAATTCGAAGATCTTCCATCAGCTTGAAACTCTGTTTTATTTTCTAAATGCGATGTTAACTGAAATGAAAACAGAAACTGTCTGGACCGGTGCCTATTAGCGCGTGTGTCTTGCAAAACTGTTGCTGAGCGAACTGCATTGTACACAAGGGGCCTGTGGGAGTAAAGTTCGTTTTATGACAAGCCAGGCAGGATAATAATGAGTTAGAATTGAGCTTCGTCTGCAAACCGAAACCTGAAAAGACCAAGTCCGATCTTTTATTTCATATATTACAAGGAGTTCCAATTAAATTATGAATGAAGTAAAGTATGTTGCATTAAATGTGAAATAGCGCAAGAGTAATCCCGAACGCAAGTAATACTCAATCAACTCGAAAACCATGAAATATCACACTCACCCTAAAACAGGGGTTCTCACGGGTTGTAACTATACTGACGAAAATAGAAATTTACTGAAGTTTTAGAGATTAATTTACCTAGTCTGAAATAAAAAATGCAATGAAATCCTTTTCCTAATTATACGTTTGAAACAAAGTTCAGAAGTTTAAACTAGACTATGCAATAAACAATCAACTGATAGTATTTAGCGCACACGCTGCTTTCATGAATTCAACTGACAAGTTGAAGGTTGACTTAGATTACGTCTAAGCTGGGTGACGAGTGTTGCCATACACTCTCTAATGAAAGGCTTTTTTTATTAAGCAAAAAATAATAAATCTCGCTGAAGAAGCGCCGCAGGCTGTTAATATCTTCTGATGAATATCACGGTTACATGTTTTCTACAACAGATCTGCTATTTTACAGGTAATAGCAAGCGTTGAAATTGAATCTTGAAATCTGCGTTTTTCAAAAGCAATCTCGCAATGGAATGTCAACTGCATTTTCTAATTCTTTAACTTCTTTCAGGATGATGGAAATCTCGACATCGCAGGCGCGTTGTCCCAAAAGAAACCAACCTTATGTTTTGATGTAAGCAAGACCTGAAGCCAAATAAATTATTCGAGGATTTATGGTTGTATTACCTTGCTGTGCTCATACGTCAGCCCGCAGCTTGAAGGGAACGAAAAACACGAGGGACCATTTTCGCCAGGATTATTGTGGTGCGGACACGGACGGGCAGACCATCAGGGCTGTCAGGCTGGGAATTAGAACTGAGATCAGAGCTGTCATTTTGTCGTCAGACTCACGAAACTTGCTCGGGGAAACATCGTAAACAATTACTCAATTCTAATAAAAATTAGAGACTTTAGTCTTAGGAATGTCTGGAAGATTTCCCAGTAACGGATGCTCGATAAAACACTACAGTAACTTGGCTGCCATCCACAGAAATAAAGCCGTGTATATCTCGATATTGCGTTGGACCACTTTTTATGATAAAAACCGGGTGCGATGGTAAGTTTCAGACTGTCACAGCTCCGGAAATTTTATTCAGCACACATGAAATGCCGGGACACTGCTCGTTTATCATCATTAGACGCTGTTGTCTCTCGAGGCTCGCGTTCATTTTGAGAAAAATTTAGCTTCAAATACTTTGGCTCATCAATTTGGCTTCGCAGTGGCATTTTAATCACTATGTTTGTGCTCCTATGCATCTATAAGAGGATTCAGCAGCTGTTGAGCGTTTCGTCTTTATCAAATGTTCATTCATTTTTGCATTCAAATTAAAAAAAACAGCTCGTGACTCATATTCCAAGGATACTTTTGATTAAGGGTTCCTCTTGAAATTTTCAAACTGTCATTTCCTTCGATCTTTTCAATAACTATAATTTATTCATTGTGCCACAGTCACTACTCACTACTTATAGGAATTCTACAATTTTTAATGATAATCAAATGTTAGACACGGATTATTTTGATAACTCGTTTACAGCTTCTCCTGCCCGTATATTAGTAATAGATACATTGCTGGCGTATAAACGGTATCCAATGTACGATGTCAGGGCGAAATCTAGCCCATATCCGTAATGCCTAATTGGGCTTAGGATGCTTGAAAACCAGTTTCTTATAGGGATATTCTGGCTTTAATTAACAGTATGAATAATTGAGGGTAAACATTCACTTAAAATTATGACATTTTATGGATAAAAAAATTCTATATCATCACAAAATTAGTAACTATCATAAGGAAATAAATTTAAAACTGAGCTGTGCTCTCTAACTAAAGGGTTTGGTGCTCGTGAGGCCTGTAATTAAACGAAACAGAAATTGAAGGCAATGACTACAAATGAAAAGACCATGACATTATTGTTCATTTACGGGCAAGCAAACTAACGGATTCGAATGGGAGCTTAAAAAAAAAAATAGCAATCGCGGAGCAGAAAGTCAGCGCAATACTTTTAGAGTGAAGTAGTTTGCACACGAAACAGATAAAGAAAAAGAAACCTAACAAAGAAGTTCGGATCCATCTACTGGCATACGAATATGTTGGAAACAACAATATATCTCGTACATTCATTGCATCATGGGCTCTGATAATTACATTTTTATTGTGGCGGAAACTATTTTTAGTTAGAATTTATCTTTTCTTCACGCATTAATAGTTTATTTTTGAGTGCGTTGAAAATAATCTGGCATTTGGGTCATTCTTATTGTAACCTTGTCAGGAGATCGATCGTTTCTATGGTTTTGTTTTCGTACAAGGAGCCCCCAATGAGTTATCGACTTGCAAGTTCGTGATATTTTTCGGTTTAATCAATGAGAAGCATAAAAGACTGCACTTTATCTCGATAATGCCCCGCTCAAGCCAGGTCTTTCAGCTTTCAGAAGATCCCTTTTTAAAGCTCAAGGCTTTTGTTATAAAGAGGCAAGCAAGCTCGCTCCACGAGATTACTTTAGCACGAGATTACTGCGGTCTTGGCACGAATTCAGCGCTTGGCTCGGCTGTGGGAGCCTTGCGACGCCTCAAAGTCTTTCTTCTGGCTTTTTTTACGACAGGAGCTGAATTAATTCTTTGATGCGTCAAATTGTAGGCTGCTCTCACGAAGGTCGTAGGGTGTCGAGAAGATGATTATATATTGCTGAGGCGTAGGAGTGCAAGCGATACAGCTGTTTGGTGCACGCCATTGGGTTCAATATGAATTTCAACGAAAAAAGCTCAGACATTATCGTTTTTCTTACCATCAAATCAGATCTGATTAAATATGATAATTGGAGAAGGTGGTTCACTCCACTCAGTTTACAAGGGTAAGTGATTTGTGTCATTAAGTTGGATGTTTGTAAATCAGCTTCTCTGCGCATCCGTAAAAATTAAAAGCGCTTATAGAAGAAGAGTGTCGAGTACCAGAGCAAGTTCAGAAGGTATTATTGCCACAAATTTAGTGGGCGTAGGATATGGGAGAGTAATGAAATGCTCATTTATTAGAGCATGCAAAGAGGCTGTAGTGTGGATGGAGCCAGCTAGCTTTAAACGTGACAATAATGTTAGACGTACGTTTAAAATTCGGTGGGTGTAAAACTGTATGGTAAAACGAGCATGAAAAATGGTTGGATGTACAGCTGGAAAAAGAAGGCAAGAGGTTGGGAGTTTCAATTCATTCAAAATTTTGAGGGCTAAGCACGAGTAGTAAGAGAATTTTATAATGAAGTACGATTATATCTTCTTTTTCTATGCCACGTGTAGTATTGAGGTTGGAAAATAACAGTGAGAAGAAAATATGTTTTATCAAAACGTTTCATAAGTGTTTGGAAGAAAAAGGTGAGATGGGCAGCTAAGCAAGAGTAAAGGAAAAACAACCAAACATAAATGTATAGTAAGGCACACCGAAGATGGCTCCGGTTATTCTGGTACTTGTTTCGTGTGAATAACACTCCGATGAAAAGTTATGAATTCATATGAAGTCAGGTACCTAAGCCTCGAGGAAGGAGTATGAGGTGTAAATTGTAGTCTCTATGGGTGGATAAATGAAACGAGCGGAATAAAAAGTGATAACGTAATGTCTACTGAAACTATAAAGGTTACTACTAAAGGACGCTATCTATGTAATTTAAGCGTATAAGGATGAGTTATTTACCTACGTGCACATCATGAAAATAATTCAGGATGGGTTAAAAACAAGTTAGGAAAACGTTTATTAGTCTAAGGTGAGAATGTTGACTAGTTCACCTTTGTCACCCAACCACAGGTAAGAGGATTCCGCTCTCGATTACTCAAGAACGGAGGAGCGTCCTCCCCATGGTACTCCGAAGTTGCATAAGAAATGTGACCTGTTTGAAAAAAAGAACGAATATTTACGACATAGTATAGCTTAGCCTGGTTGCACCTACGTTTAAGAATCCCTTAGTTTTAATATTCCTTACTGTCAAACTTAGTACAGTAGGTACGTAAGATTAAGGGCCTATTTAAAATCGTTCAACGCTAATTTAACGCAATACCAAATAGGGGTCGCTCGATTTAGAGACTAGTTATGAGTAATTAGTGGGACAAAATTACGATTGCTCGTAAGGCCCCACCACCGATGGTCACAGCAACTAGCGCCCGCCACCCAATCAACCAACCTCCACTGGTGGTCGTCCCACAATGCATCCATTTCTTGGAAGTTGTCCCTGCGTGCCCGGAAGAGAACCCTCACCATGTAGACTGCATGGTATAAACACTTCATCCCATAGTTCTTAACAACCAATTGAGAAGAGGCGAAGTTCGTAGTCACACTCCTCCATTCACCGGGCAGAATCTTTTCCCCACATGGCAGAAAAGCCACAGGGTAACTGTTATTCCTAGAATACAAGGCAGAGAAACTCCCGTACACGGCCCCCGGAATTCTTCTCGCTCAGAAATAGTCTCCAGTCCTCTCCCAATCGCTTCTCAGTCAGATCTGACTTGTGTTTGAAGCGTTGACAGAGCTCGGCTGGGCTGCGAAAATGAAAGTTCCACAGCAGAAAATCATACTGCGAGCCTCTAGGACTCGGTGGAAGGCACCGAAGCTCTACTGCCTCACCAATAGCCGTGATGACCCACGAATAATTTTAATTTAACCCAATGTATGCTTTATAATCTATAGTTTATAACTAAGCTCTCTAGAAGTTCAGGCAATGCAATATGAGTGAAGGGAACCTGCAATAGTTTCTGGTGCTTTTGATCTGTTTATCCGTTTGGTATATCACTTAAACAAGTCATTATGTGCATACAAGTGCAAAAATGACGATGGAGCGTGGAGTGGGTCTAGCAAGAATATATTCACGCAGCTCTCTTAGAATGAACTTTAATATGTAATTGAGATGTTGCAAAATATCTGCTCTCTTCTCACCGGCGTGACATTTCGGAATTTGAGACTTATTTTATGCATTATTTATGATATCGTTTGGGAAATTACTATGATTTTTGAAGTAGCAGGTGAATTCCTTTTTCTGTTGAAAATGTTTAGGGGCCAAACATATTTCATTAACTTTTTTTTACCACACACAAGTAGCGCTACTGAGCTCAAATATCTATTACTAGATAATAACAGGAGTGCGGACTATAAATTCCTTTGATTCATAACTCACCCGTAATGGTGAATGGCCGTGTTGCTCTCAGTGTGAGCGGCTCATTTTTATCGAGGCCGATCCCCGAGAAAAAGCTCGTTTTGATCATTAGTCTGTCGCAACGGAGACCACTCATAGCGGGAAAAACAGATTAAATTTTTTTCCATCAGGATTTTGTTTCATCGCATGATTCCAGGCGAAGGATTTTGGGGCTCAAACATTTGTCTGAGGACCTCGAGCTGAAGAACAGGTCTTGAGAAAAGACTGAAGAAATCATTCGCTCAGTTTTGATCGTAAGAGCGTGGCCGTATTTTTTTGAGAGATCCGATGAAGCGGCTATCCGTAGTGTTTGTCTTTATTGTTTTCTTCATTTTTATATTTATAACAGCATGTAGTGAAATGTTTGAAAAGCATTTTAGTTCGTTTCGAAGTGTGTGGTTGAGGTTACAATGCAGATACATTTTAAAAATATGTTGCCAATGTGTTGTCTTTACTCACCAATCCCGTTTAGTTAATTTGAGCATGCGTGTAACAGGTGACTCTTCTAAAATGCAGCATCTCAATATGTGGGATATCTAGTGTACTTAACTTTTTGCGGCACAGGACTCCTAAGGTGATTTTTGCTTTAAATATACAGTACATATTTGGGTGCAAACGTAACTGGCGAATTGTTCGAGAATTCCCGTTCATAACTGGTTTTGAAATATACAGGGTGTTTCAGAACAACAGGTGTAAAATTGCACACCAAGTAGCAAATGGCTAAATGAACACTTTTTCTTCTATGATATTTTCCAAAAAAATCGGGCTTATGAGATATTAGCTGTTTATTGTTTTAAAGGATGAAATTTAATTACACAATTACTCGCAATATTTATTTTGAATTTATGGCGAAATGGTTATGTTGCTTGGTCTCCTAGTTCTTCTGACGTGACTCCACTCGATTTCTATTTTTGGGGACACATGAAGAGCCCTGTTTATGCCTCACCCGTTGAATCTGAGGAAGATCTCGTGGCCAGAATTGCAGTGGCTGCTGGTGAGATTTCTGTAATGACAGACGTGTTTCCTAATATCCGGCAGTCGTTAAGGCTAAGATTGGAAAAGTGTATTGATGTAGGTGGAACACATGTTGAACATTTTTGTACAGTAAATTCAAAATAATCATTGCGAGTAATTGTGTCATTAAAATTCATCCTTTAAAACAATAAGCAGCTAATGTCTCATAACCCGATTTTTTTCGGAAAATTCATAGAAGAAAAAGTGTTTATTTGGCCTTTTTCTACTTGGTGTGCAATTTTGTACCTCTTGTTTTAAAATACCCTGTATAACTGACATAAATACAGTTTCCCATTCCATTTTCACTTATATTTTTTCTACACAGAAAATCAACTAATCAAAAATTTAAATACAAAAATATTGTTTACCGATAACGGCAAACTTTCTATCGAATATTTCCTTTAACAACTTTGCCTAGTGTCGAATGAGTGTTGAATAAGATTAAAAAATATAGAGCGTTCTCTCAAGTATTTTCTATTTAATAAAACGGGATTGTTTGCACTTACTGTAGCGTGGAAATTAATTCAGGCGAGGAAGGGTTGAACTCAGGGAAGTGGAGAACCACACAGCTTTTTCCTTTTTCTTCACAGTTGGATTTGACAAAATTACTCGTGTGTTTCTTGCATAACATAATAACTGAAAATGGGAGAGTCGTAACGTGAGGAATTCATAATGTGTTGAACGTTTACCCACACTGTTGGAGGACCATGTGAAATTGATTATTATTGATTTTCATTGAGGTAAATCTTTGATATCTACGTTCAAAAAATATTTTTATGCGTCTTTTCAAAAAGTCAACTATCTTAACCACTGAAGAAAATCAGAACGTTTTTTATAAGATAAAATAAGTGTTTCAAGTCTCAGCTGATAAAGCGAGTCCCGAAAGAAAATTGCTTGGGTAAATATTTTTTTTTTAAATTATTAATCTTGGACAGATGTACACAAAAATAGTGTGACAATAATTAGCTTCGTTTTGAGTAGCTTTGCTTGTCATCATTCTAAACTTGTGTAGCTTGTGGGAACTGAAACTGAAAAACAGGATTTTTCTCTGCATCGCATTTACAGTTTCTCTCAGTAATTGACGACCAATACGTAACACATGCAGTGATACCAGGTCTTGGGGAAAGTTTATGTGAGGTTCATTTTTCTGCTCAACAAATTCTTTCCGCACGAACACTTCTCTACCTTCTCGATAGATGGGCACTTTTTTGGCTCGAGTCTTTACATGCGCTGCTCAGTAGCTCAAAAGCCTTAATTAGATGCCAGCGCTCAGTCCAAGACATCATGCGAGTGGGAGTTGCCAGACTGTCCTTTATGGCAAAAATTTTCAAGTATTGGTTTTCTTCACTGAAATTCGATCGTGAAGATCACACAGCACGTGACAACTGTGAAGCATTTATGAGTGTTTTTTTCGGTTGAATTTTTTTTTCATAACTAAAACGTGAAATAATTAGCTGAAATAATTAGACCAATCTACCAGCACTGAATATTAAGGAAGAGTGGCATGCTTAGCTTCCTGAAAATGATAACATTTTCAGGGTGAGCTTCCGTTTCTAATGACTAACATTTTTCAGGGATTATAGTTTCTGTGGGATGTTACCAGTAACTGAAGATTCCCAATTATGATAAAGCACATGGAACGCTAAAATATTCATGTTGTGAGTTAGAAACAGACACAAGAACTCAGTAACTTGCAAAGCCAAATGAAATAATGTGAATGAAGATTGTAAGTGTACATGGCATCGTCAGTCACGCTGCAGGGGTTTGATGCCAAAAGATCTCAAAAATTTGATAATTTTGCGCTGCGGCGTACGTGAAAAATGTCAATAACCAGCACGTAAATTAGATTACAGTACAAAGGAGTGAACGAACTGGACTGTAAACTGAAGCCAGATTTTCTCTCAAGCTGAGTTAACTGAAATTACGTAACTTGATATACATACTTCGCAAAACAGTGACGTTACGCATTTCAACTACAGATTGTCTCAGACGCCTTCAAATCACGCTGATCTCCATGAGCAGTTACTGCGTATGGCGATACGAATGTGAATGGGGGCGAGTGGGGAAAAGGAAAGACCGAACATGCTTAAATAGGTCGTTCAATGCTGGGTTGTCTAAATTTTGTAACATTTATTCAAATGAAGTGGCCTGCACTGCACATCACGAATAAGCTGAATAACAGGATAAAATTTCGAGAGAGGCACAAAACGGCGTATGGAAAACTCAGCCCATATGCATCATTTCATATTTTGTGTTGAATATTTTGGCGAGCAGAAATTGTTTCTATATTTGCTATTGGATTCTGAGGGCATTTAAACGCGCGTAAAGTTATCATACAGGCGTAGCCAAAATAGCGCACCTTTTTTGGCGCCGTAATAACTGCCGCGATAATGCCATTGCCTTCTTTCCGCTTCAGGTTTTTTTTCGGATACTGCAGCCTCACATAAGTCATCATTTCTTTGTGCTGACTTGACGAGTCTTTTCAGACTCAGTCTTTTCCTATCACAAAGCCATTACATTTCCCTCATTTTTTGTTGAGCCAGAGCCAGTTAGATTAGGTAGCTGGAGTTGGTTTCTTTTTCAGGCTTCTTGCAGCAAGTCTTGGGCCACAAATTGGTAGCACGAATACCGTCATGCTATTACCTCCCTTGGTCCGTTACGTGTTTTGCCGTCTAAATGAGCTAATTTTGGATCTGGAAAAAGATGAATGGGCTTTGTTCGTTGGTTTTGGCAGCGACCATCAGATAAAAGGGGGCATTGAATGTCATATGATGTTTGATTGTAACTTTTAGTTGTTAGTTTACATATTTTAGTCACCATTCTATTTCGCATTTTACGTTGCAGGATGTCTTGTTGTTCATTATTTAATTTTTTTAGCCTAGTTCACCTTACTGATGATGTAGCCAATAGGCAGAACTTATGATAAGTTGAAAAAACATTGGTGTACTTTTAAATCACATATTTGGGACAAAATGCAATGAAGTGAAAATCTGCAATATTCGTAGACGAGAAAAATTAAAATTTCGAAAAGTCATTGCAAAAGTCATCATTTCTCGGAAGACTTCATCGGATTTGCTATCCTTCATGATAGTTCATAATTTAATGTCTTTCACGACAATTCATGATTTGCTTTCCTTCACGTTAATTCATGAATTGTTATCCTTCATGATAATTCATGATTTGCTATCCTTCATGATAATTCATGATTTGCTATTCATCATTGGTAATTCATAATCTGCTATTCTTCATGATAATTCCTGATCTACTATCCTGCATGATTAATTAATGACTTAATATATTTCATGATAAAAGTTTGAAATGAGCCATACAAACTTTTTCCCAAAGTTTTGTCGATGCTCTTATAACCCTTTCGCCCAGCTCTGAAGAGGGTCGCTTCCACTTTTCAAATGCTCTGTAATTGCGACGTTGCAGTTCATCAGTTTCTAAGATGAAACGTCGCTGAAAATTTTATTCCAATATTGACAAACAAGTGTACTATGGGATCGTTTTTTAGATTTAAAGACCGTCTGCCTACTGAACTGTGCTCTAGCATAATCTATAAGTACTGTTGCCCGCTGTGCGGGTCTAGCTATGTGGGTTGCACCCAACGTAGTTTTAAAACTAGATTTTTCGAGCACGTTGGTAGGAACTCCAGAACGGGTGGAGTTTTAGCCAAGCCATCTTTTTCAGCCATTAGGGATCACGCTGAGCAGTGTAGTGTAATAATAAGCAAATCTGATTTTTCGATTTTACGTTTCTGTGCAAATAGAAACGACCTACATATACGAGAATCTCTGTACATTAAACAATTGAAACCAGCTCTAAATTCAATGTTATCATCATTCCAATTAGAAATTGCCTGATTTTCAAAATGTTTTTGTAGTATAATCTCTCAGTTACCCTTTTTTCGCACCATTTTAAGTTGTATTATTTTTGTCTTTTCCCCATGTCTTATTTTCTGTATTTCAATTATCTTTCACAGGTGTTGATAATGGCTTGAGCTTGAAGCCTAAATGTTCACTAATTAAAATGGTTTAAAAATCAGCCTCCTTTCCTTTCTTTTCTATTTTGAAACTTGCACGAGTGCTTCAACCTAACTTAATCATACGTGAAAAATAAACTTTCCGTTCAGAAGATGAAATACAGTTGCCTTGATGCCAAATATGGAATCTGACGATTTAATCAAGGTATTGTAGTATTTTGCCCTCACTTTAAACGGGAGCTGCACGGGACGATGGGAGTATTGGTAGTAGTTATCGGGTAGTATTGGCTCTATTTGTACTGTTAAAAGCCTAACATTCTATTCTCTATACTAATGCCCTCGTATTGTATCACGTGCAGGTGCAAGTAATACGAGGTGTATTGACGACGCCCTGAAATTTGACAACAGACTCTACAATGCAGCAGAGACACTGCCTACTATCATCAGTCACTTATAACGTTGCTAAACTATACTAATGGGGTCTCTGAACCAAAACAAGCAGGCCCGATTATTCTATATATAAATTATATTGTATCATTAGCAGGCCAAAACAAGCAAGCCAGCATGTTTAAGACCGAGATTGCACCTAGCAATGGAGGGCAACAAAAACTATCAATATAGAAACTCCACAGCAGTTTTTGCACGCACTTACTGATTTCAAAAAAGCAGAAGTCAATGTAGTTTTATATTTAATCATCCAGCTTCAAACATCCAGTTTAATGATGGTGTAAAATCCCTCTGCTGCTGCATCGCCAAGTCCTCCCTCACAATTAGGAGAGACCTATTATGAATTTTTAGTGTGGTCATCATTGCACCCGAGTTAGAACTTCGCAAACTTACAAATAATATGTTTTTTCCTATTTTTAGGTTGGCACTGGATATTGTAAATACAAAACACATATCTATACATATGTGTAGTTCTCAAACATATCGGAAAGATTTGACTCGACTCTCAAAAACATACTTAAACGCTCGTTGCAAAGTCCGTAGACTTTCAGCAACCGATTTTTTCTATGTACCATTGTAGTGATGTACTGAACTTGAAAAAACAATGTAAGTTTAATAACATTTTCGTAAAATGTTTAGAAGGTAAAACTTGTTACTTTTTAAATTTAAAATTGATTTTTGGACTAGAATATTGTATTTTTCATTCGTAATAACGGTATCAGCAACGTCAAAGCTTCGACATACGAGGCCAAATGTGCTGCGAAGATGTTTTCTTTACATATGTTTTATTTTAAACATTTTCTTAATCGACTTCAGTAGTTTCTTGTGATTTAGCTCAAAAGAGAAATCAAGACAAAGAATTCGAGGCCTCAATGACGGCAGTCTAACATAACTTTAAAAACATAACACTCTGTTTAAGTTAATATTACCTACCGAGTAATACTTTTACGATTTCAACTATTTCTACCACAGTTTACGAGATTAATTTCAAAGTGGTAAAATATACGCTTCTCAGACTAGAATATCTTTCTTCGGATTATTAGGAGGACAATTTAAAGATAGACAAAGCGGGGCTGGCAGGTTTTACAGTTTAGACGCCGATGGCATTAGAGCCGGGTTAAAACGGATAGCTTAGAGCAGAATCTCTGAGTATTGCAAAAGAAAATCGTTTAATTATAATGAATTCGTCAGAGAATTTAATATTTATTTTACCTTTTTCACTTAATTTACATCAAGAATGAGTCAATCAAAATTAAAGCAAAACCAACCTTGAAACTTTATTACGGGTACAATTCAACAGGCACCAAATGAAAGCCTTAAGACAGTGGTTCTTAACCTAGGTTCGATCGAAACCCATGGGTTCGGTGAGTCGAACCCCTGTGTTCGGCATGGTACTGTTTGTGCACTAATATAGTATATATTAATACAGAATATGTTTTTAACTTGAAGAAAGAAAAACACATTTTATTTTTCCTGCTACTAAGGGCTCGATGAATACTCGTATGGAACTTCAGTACCTCCTACAACGTTAAAAACCACTTGACAGGAAAATTTTTAAAATCAGAGAATGAGGAGGTCGTGCATTTTATATTTTCAATTATTTTAATGTAATTAGAAGATTACCTTCTCATTATAAGGTTAAGTAATCTTTTTTAAATTAATTAAGCATAAGGTATAATTAGGTATAAATTTAAAAGGTAATCAGGATCAATAGTGCAGTAATAATGATATCCAGAACAGGAGCATAAGGAATTATCCATACCCGGGCACGAAGACGTGCTAGACCTCGAGTCTTAATTGTTCTCCAGAAGCGCAACCCTACAATAGTAATGGAAATTAACCCATTGACTGCGATATGACCCTCTGGTGCTTCGAGCTTAAATTTTTCCGGCGGTGAAATAACCCATCGATGGGCAGTTTGAAAAAGATTTCACTGTCTGTTAAAATTAGTGGTATTTGGTGGACCCAGTTAATCTTTGGTATTTTTAAAATTTCCAACAACTTGGGAATTAAAATTTGAGTTGAAAACTGAAATTCAGTTTAACCCATCGTAGTCAATGTGTTAAACAGAACGAAAAACTTATAATTAGGATTAAGATTGATCACTCAATCAAAAAAATACAATTTTCGAAGATTCAGCCATAGTTAATTGATCTGCTTAGAAGAGTTCCTTTAACCTCTCTACGGCCCAAGCACGTCTATTCCGCAAAGCTCTTTTACTTTATTTGTTACTGATAATTCAACAAGTACTTAATTTTTAACATAAAAAATTATGAAAATTTAAGAATTAATTAAAGAATTTAAAAATGAAAAATATTTCAGTAAATAATTTTTAAGAAAGAAAATTGGTTCAAAATTTAATTGACTCGTGAGGTAAGGAATATAATTTATCGCAGTCGATACATCAGCAACTTGAGTTGAAGAAGACTCCATGCCATTGACCATTTACGATCAATCACATGCTTATCATCAGCTACCAGTATATCAATTGGAGACTTAATAACCATAGCCAGCTTTCATAATATGTATCTCACTTGAGCTGCAGAAACAGGATATTATGCCACTGACACGCAAGAGACCTGGGAAAACACTGCTTTAGTTTTAGCCCGGCACGCTGCTTACCACACAGTACGCAGGGCTCGTTAGCGAAGCAATGCATACAAAGAGACCTTCAGCTTTGAGCGGCAGCCTCGTTGTGGCACCGAGGTGAATTTCTGGTTGCGGGTTTTGCTTGAAAATGCCCAAAATATTTCTTCTTTTTTTTCAAGCGAGCAATCACTTATTTTATTTCTCTAGTGCATGTTTCCGATGAAGAGTGATGGTTTCATTCGAACAGTAAAAAACTGAACTTCAGTTTCATTGTAACAGTAGATATTTATATACTCGCTCTCTGATTTGAATAAAATAATATCAGGTTCAATCTCGAGAGGCTAAAGCTTTCTTTGCCCGGAAGCGCGAAGTAACTTTCTAAAATGCAGTCCATCTCAAAGACAACAAAGAAAGCGCGATTGGATGAGCTCCAAGAACAGCTAGACGATCATGCCCCTGAATTCTATTACCAGCTCTCGCATCAGACCTGACTGACTTGAAAGTAAAGGAACTGAGTTGGCCTGCTCCCGACAGGCTGATCATGGAGCGTTTGATCTGCCGATTGTCCTGCAGGAAACGGATAAAAGATCTCTTGACTTCAACAGTAGTGCCAACAAAGGTTTGAGAAAATTATATCAATTGAGAGGAAAATCTTTCCCTAATTCTTAGCGTTCGAATTTTCCTTCGGGTAGATTTTTGGGATAAACCTTTCGTATTATTTTCTTTTAGAACGTCTTATCCGATCAGAGAGTTTTAACAGCCCCAGAGCGTCTTATCTAGAAAGGGAAGTTTAGAAAGAGTTGAACATTCAAAATAGAACAGTAACGTCTGTACGATGAGACACAGTAACCACAAAATTCGTAACTGTATCACATGTGTCCACAATTTGGTGTGTATGAACAGGAAGAAAGAAAAGTCATTCACTTTTTCACGTATTTAAAACTCTTCGTGTCGGATTAATCGCAGGTAACTAAAACGCAAATTGAACGGAGCGTGGATGGACAATAGTTCATATCAGGAAATCTCGAATCAGCTAATGTCTTTTAGCGGCAAATAAGGAGATTAGTAATAAACATAATCATAGTGTAATACGTAATTCTCACCCAAATTAATGTCTTTGAGAATTGATCGAAATTGTATCCCAAACGTTAAAGAAACGTAATTTAGTTGTATTTTTTTACTCTAGTACTCTCCTGAGGATTTTACCGTATTTCATTTACACCACGGAGCGCTGCAACAGCTCGAACGTGTTGCTCGGGAGCATAAAGTCCAAGTGGCGCGCATGTCGATACGACGGACGCATGCGCAAGAATTCTTTTTTCTTCTGGTCAGTTTGACGTTGAGACCAGCCTCTGCGTTAATGATAGCCATGGATTTAGTGGAAGGGCTCATTCAATTTTACGAACTTTTCACTACATAAATTCATACAACATTTGAAGCCGCTTCTAGCGTCGCAACCTGATCGCTGATTTATAGGAAGGAATATTTAAAGAACTCGTGAAAATCAAGTAATCAAAAAACACATTCAAAGAGATGAAAAATTAATTAATCATCAATGAGACAGTTTCTCTTGTCGTAAACTATGACGATTGCATCAGATATCACATAGTTTACTAGGTTGGTAATACCGAGTTGCTGTCAGAAATCACTAAAATTGACGTCATCGTAAGCCAATGTTGATAGCGTCAGAGGTCACATAATTCAATTGGTTTCTAATAAAAAAGTTACCAGCAAAAATTAATGAAATAAACATCCAAACTAACACTAAATAAGTGCAGTAGACTGTATAACAAGTCCGTTATTTCGTTGAAGGTGCTTGACTGGCTGTGAGATCGTGACCGTGCTACCAAAAGACGCCTCTCATTACAGGGGGAGAACATCTAGTCAAATCCTTTTGCGGGCCAATTGCCATTCGCCTAGCATCGTTCGGAGACTGGAGAGACCTCATTAGGAGGCAGTTCTCTCCTCTCAACGATGTCGTTAGCTGACCTGCTACGGCAGTCTAACACAGGCAGGGACGCAGTCGTAACTTCCAATGTTACTCTACCCGATCATCGTAAATAGTGGCTATTCAAGACATCTGAATTTGTTCCTCGGCCCTCCTTTCATGCGATGAATTTTTTGTGCACTGTTAAGCCTTTGTCTAAGTATAAGTGTAGTAGGTATATACGCACTAGCGTACACGCTATTTGAATTCAATATCTTATGCATGGACGTCCATTTTAGCGGGCACATTTAATCAATCCAAAAGATGTTTCTCTTTTCCATTGTTTAGAGTCATAATTGCATTTCTGTTTTTCTCAGGAACATACATTCTTTTTACAGCAGCTTCCCCAGAGCTTAGACTCCGTGGTGGTAGCACAAAGGTCCAAGATCTACAGAGCTGATTGCCGCACAATCATAAATGCTGACGTTGGCACATTATTTGTTCACGTATTGTGGTACGACATGAAAAGGGAACTCATGCGAAGAATTCAGCGTTCTTTCATGGATGTGGGCCAATGATTTTATCACGGATAACTTTTTTCCTCTGGAGGTAAATTGTCACGGTTTACTTCACACTCTTGCCGCCAAGCATCTCTGGTGGGTTGACTGAGTGATAATGAGGAGGCTCGTAGAGTTGCAGTAGAATTTTAAGCTTTGAGGGATGAATGCGCACTGATTAGTGTTGGATTTATCACCAGTGCGAAATAAGTTCTTGAGAGGGATTGATCGTTCACATTTAAGAAGTTTATTTAGATTCAGGGACTGTACAATAAGGGAAAAGTTTAATCGTTTTAGAGAAACAGTTTATGAGACAATTATAGTTTTAAGCAAAACCTGTAGCTTCATTGGACAAGATATACGGAGATGCTCAAGAGAGCGGGTAAAATTATTTAGCTGCGCTTGTGTTCAATGGCGGGAAATTTTAAAGTTTCTTTGGCGTATAGAGAGAATGAAACTGTAGAGCATCGTGAAAACATATGTTATTGAATGTAAAGGTACTTTGCAGTATGTGTTGATGGTCAGGCAGCTAAAAACAATAAAATTATGAAAGCGATAAAAGTGTACAGGGACACTAGAGCTACTTTGTAGAACTAGTGATCCCATGTCCACCACTATTTTTCAGCACATCGACGATTACGCTTCGGTGTAAAGCAATGCATCATCTTCTGGCCAGAGAGCGCAGAAATGAAAGCAGTTTTATATATCAGGGTGAACAGGTAGAAGCTGCTGGGCATTAGGTAAGGTGCAGGGTTTGCCTGATAGCCCAAATGTGGAAAACTAAGGGCGGGGAGCGCTTTTCGTGTTGTGCTAGTGTTGTGTAAACATTTCATAATGATTCTAAAGTTATCCAACAGCTCATCTCAGACGATAATTGTAATCTTTTTTAACATTCGCGCTTTATATTTTAATATTGTTATTGCCTTCTATGCGCATGCTTTGTACATGTAGCGGACAAACGAACTGGTTTCCTGAGATGCTTTGGACGGACAGGCTACTCGCGCTTTTTATACGAGTAAGAGGAATTCATGGAAAAGACGATTTCTTACTTTCTTGTTAACGATGTGTTGGATCTTGATAACATGTAGCGGTCTTTAACTTAATTAGTACATAATCTGGAGCACCCTCGTGGACAGACACATGATGACTTGGTAAGCATTTTTAATTTTAATGATAAGGGTAGCGATTGAAAATTAGTTTACCCTTTGGACGAGATTGATTACTTCAGGGCTAAAAACTAATCACGCAGTTCTCTTGTATCTTATTAATTCAATCCGTAGTATTTATGATTCCATGGCTGACAGACAAGCTGACGTTGCTTATACGAGCGTTCTTTACCGGACTCTCGACAAAGGCTCATGAATAATTTTACGAAAGCTTTGCAAAATGCCTCAGCGCGTTGCAGTTCTAATTAATGAAGTCTGGTGGCATGACAAGCGTAAAGCAACTCTCCATAAAAGATGAAATTTTTATCGCCCTCGAATTGATGATGAATCCTGATGCTGGTGCTTTTTCTTCCTCAACGGTTAATTAGCGAGACACTTTTAACTTCATCGCTGCGTGCCAATCCGCTTAGGGAAGAGAACACTACCGATTTATTGACTTCCTATAAGCGGCGTTCAAACAACGAAGCGAAGTGACACGTCTATCTCATACGGCCGTGAATAAAGCTATTTTCAGATGAAACATGCTTATTACCTTTCAGGAACTGTAAAAAAGTATGACACTGAGAAAAAAATTTAGCATTGTTTGTGGTATAACTAGAATTAATGCTATATTGCTTAGTTTTAGCTTGATGTATATTTCTGTTGCGCCGAAGCGACAGCTACTAACTGGGAGATGGACACTCAAAAGAATGCCACCGGTAACTTGTGCACGTAGTGAAATAAGTGCAAATCTGCTTAATTCAGATAGATTCGAAGGCTGAGCAGCAGAAATGAGCACCGTGGCTTTGGAACAATAATATAGTTTTCTACATAAGTCTAATTGAGTTAGGCGGACGTGAAAACCTCATGAAACTTAGAATCCTTCATTCACTCCTCGTGTGCAATGCGCGCGTCTGAGGGCCGAGCGATGATTTACGGGAGCATTTAATTTCATCAGGGCACGAAAGCAGCATCGTGGAGCAAGGACATGACTTTTCGTGAAAATCTTTAAATCATTTACGTGCCCTAGAGCATCATTAGCAGGTTTAGAATGTTTCAATGGCATCAAACTATTTGAAGGTACATTCGTATTTACAAGGCTCGTTTATTGAGTCAATGACTTTGGAAATAACATGTCAAAGAGATGAAATGAAGAATTAAAGAGATGTGTTATGGAAGAACGCTGTGGTATGTATTGGTAATCGGACGAGAACGGGCGGAGAGAGTGGTAAACTCGGCGTAAGCATCATTCTCTCTCTTGAAAATGGCCGCTTACGACTTGAGATCCCAGTTTAACATTTTCGCCACCTGCATGCATATTTTACATATTCGCTGCCAGACAACTCAATTAAATGCAACTCACAGCAACCTGCTGCACATGTACATGGGCGCGCGTTGGCCTGAGGAACCAACATCCAATATGCACAGGTGCTGCCATCGCACAAAAGTAGACAGACTGAGCAGCAATCATTACGATCAACGTCAGCTGCTATTGAAAAGGATTTGAGGATTAAAATTGAATGGAAATCATCTGCAAAATCACCCGCTGTGTTTCACTTTGAAATCACATCAAGTTGGAGGACAAATCTAAATGAATATAACATGCGTGCACCATGTGATTGAGTCAAAATTTGTAGAATTGAATCGCGATATTGCTCCGCATAGGGTATTTTGTGAGTCTAGATATTTTGTGACGAGTTGAATAGAGACGCAATGATGCCGAATAACGAGTGATCGAATTTTGGATTCTTTGCAGTACAGGTGCTCCGTGTTTTTCCCTAAGGCTCTTAATTACTATGATTCATTGATATATATAAACACGTGTAAGTGTCAGAAACGTTGCGATGTTCTTTTACCTATTTTGTCTCATTTAATGAATGCATTTGCTCTTCAATTTCAACGTTTTCTCGAGGCCAATCCGTATCTTGCTTTATATAAGGCAAAAGGATGAGGTGCTTTAAATATGAGGGGCTTTATATGAGGTGCTTTATATGAGGTGCTTCGTCTAGAATTAAAATTTTTCAATATCCAGTGATTGTGGTTATTTCCCTAAATTGGTTTAGGCCTAATGAACTCTTGGTACAGCATCTCATAATCTCTTCCTGCATAATCCTTCACTTCAGCTCTAGTGTATTTGCTCCTTTTTCTTCAGACTTGAATTCCTTCTCTGTGACTGGGCTTCTTTATTCTCTTAAGAGATGCCAGAGCATCGTGACAATCTGTCCTATTGTAGGGCGATGTGCCTCCGTTTGATGGTCGGGGATTTTGATAGTTGTTCCTGTGCGAGAAAATGGCGTTCTCGAAAGTATTTCCTAGAGTTCTTCGGGAAATCTAAATAAGTTTGAGCACTTTACACATAATGATCTCATTTGTTCAACAAACTTACATCGTCTAAGGAGCCCAGCTGGCGGCGTCCAATTTCATTGAATTCATTTCACCACGCTACACTGTAACAGCACGTAGCGTAGCCAAGTAAGGTAGAAAATTTACCTTGCCGGCTGTACCGCTGCGAAGTTGTAAATCAGTGGAACATTCAGCCCCGTCCAATATTGTTGTCATTACCCTGCATTCGTGTAAGCGGAGGCAGGCCGTAACAGCACGCTCGTCCTCTTACACATCAATACTTGTGATTCTTAGTTCTCGGCAAGTGTCGCGCACACTCGCACTCGCTGGAAATGGAATACTCAGATATTTTCTCTGTGAGCTCGAGACTCATTATACATGAAGCGCAGCCTCCAAGCTCTTTTCCTTGAACGGAAATTAAGTTGACTCAAGTTCCATTTGCTCGCTCTAAAACTCAGCTCTCGACCCTAACTCAATCAGTAGTCAAGTGGCTACGTGGCTTTGCTGATTTTCCTTGGATTTTAAAGGAAAAAATTACAGTGATGTATTTCACAGCACACTGTGATATATCTCTTTGTACTGGCATGGAGGCTGAAATTGGTTCAAATATTCGTTTCCTGAAATAAGCACAATAGTAATAGTCCCTCTGAGTACCAGCACACACAACTTCATTTCGTACGGCTGGTGGTGCGGGTTATATCATGCGAGTTGGAAAGGATTAAACAGGTTACATCTGGAGAGTCCAATCCTTTCATTCTCTCAAAAGGATTGGAGCCCGTGTCTTCTTTTGGAGCAGCAATTGTTACATACTTGTAGTTACCAACATTCTCATCTCATTATGTAGTAACAATTTTTGACACACGTTGATAGTTCGAACGAAAGTACCACTGTTTTCAACAGCTCACATCAGTTCAACATCCTCCCATTCATGTTTCTTTAGGAACATTGACTTGCATTTTAACATCACTCATGCACATATCCCTCTAAATTTGTAATTTTTGTTGTATCGGCATCTAAATAATTTTTTAAAACACACCGGGCGTCCTGTCCGTTATCTCAGACTGGGAGTCCAGACTAACGTAACGCACTTCAATCGGCTGGCTGCCAGTTTTCTACCTTGAACTCCATCTTACTTCAGCTCTATATCTTATTTATTATTCGCTCTAAGTCATGTCGCTATTAATCTCAATTGTGTTTTTCACTAACAATTTTTTTAAGTCAAATTGCAGAGAACTTAATGATAAACAGTCGGATCGTGAACACTCCTACCATTTGTTTTTTACAATCGAGCATGACTCGCATCGTCAACGTATTCGATGTTCGGCATTTAAGGAGCCACGGTGTCATACTCTACTTATTTTCAGTAGTGAGCTTACTTAACCATTGAAAAGTTTACTAAATGCAAATAAATTTTGTAGAGTTTTGTTCAGTGTTCAAATAAATGAGACTTGATAAAATGAAGTTTCAACACTTTTGAATTTTTTCTTCTAGTTTATAAAGCTTTGATTTATTAGACGTGCACATGCCCATAAGCCGCGGCTATAAATGTATCTTTAATGCTGTTCAATTTACCTGTATTGCTTTTTTTAATCTTTTATCTAAGCTCACGAGAAAACGCTGCTCTAAACATCCTTCAAGCAATGTTGCACATTCCAGCTTTTCAAACTCATGAGCTCATCGCTCACTATACTCAGATCAATATGGGCGTTGTATCTCGTGCGGCTAAACAGCGCTCCATTTCACAGACATGACACCATAAAAAGATTTCATTTAATGCTTTAAAGGCTCCTTATTGAACGTAGGAATATGTGATGTTGGCCAGCAGTGTGGTGACAGTAAGTGCACGTAGGACAGCGTTGTTTGGTAATTGCTGGCAAGAAATTTTCAGAGGGAATTCACTGACGATGGACAATATGGTCCACTGTTCGACATCATGTTGCTACGTAATTTAGTGTCAAACCGGGCAGCTCAATGAGAGCTTCTAATTTTTAGAAGTTAAGACGACTTGGACGCATTCCTAATTCAATTATTTTGAGCAAATGTCAAAACACGAAGGTCAAGTGTCAGCAAAGCAAAAAGGGGGCAGAGTGGTTCCTTTATTTTGATAAGTTCAGTCAATTTAATACCTCCAATATGAATAACGTAATCAATTGCTTCAGTTTTATACATGAAACTTCGATTTGGTGAGCAAAGTTCTCTAAAATACTGAAACTTTAACAACTTGCATGACGAGGCGGCGAGCTTTGAAGTGAGGGACCGTGAAGTTCTCGACAGTTCTCACTCTCATCCATGATGAACAGCGGCCAATTAGAGCGCGGATAAAAGTAGCCAATTAGTCTTTTGTTACACGTGCGCCCCTCGAATGCCTTTTTGAGTGCTCGCTTCCGAAGCTCTCTCGTTATCAGCAGACATGTGCTTCCTCAGTCAAAACCCGAGAGCGCCAGAGCGGGGTCAAATTCCATTGAAATGCAGAGCGAGCAATGCAATAATGAAAATAAATGCTTCGCCTTCATTGTTCGAAATTAGCTGTAAAATGACGCGACTGAAATGCTTCTGATGAATGAAACTAAACCCAAGCAGATGAGACGTTGCGAGTCACTCTGAATGCATACTCGAACATGAATAAGCCGGAGATGACGAAGATCTTTTCGTAAAGGTTTACTAAGCTTTTGATAGGAAAAATTCAAATCCGAGAGAAATCAAAGATATTTTGTTCACCAGGTTCCAATCATCATCGGAAGTCTTTTTTATTATGTTGCCTTGTGCTGGTATGAAGGATAGGGAGAAGGCAATCGGGGGACGCTCTTCTTGGGGTCCGGGTAATCGTGACTTGTTCCTGTAACTGTGGCGTTTTATCAAGTTTACTTCACCTCCGCTTCAGCCATCCCCAGAAGAAAGCTGGAGCATACAAACGTTCATTGGAGGTCGGAATTCTTACCCGAATTGATGAATAAAATCGACAAAGGGAAAAAAACTGTTTACTCTTCGATAATCTTTCTTTGCTGTTCGTCTTTGAACTCCTGAATGACCTGAAGAATGAAGATCAAGACTTAAAACCACACGATTGCGCAGGTCGAGGCTTTAAATAATCCTCCTGCGCTGCAAGTCTCAAACTCTGGAATAATCTAAAGAATAGAGATCTAGACTTGATGCCGGCAAGACTGCAGATTACGGTTGAAAATAATCTTCCTGTGCAGGAAGTTCCATAATGAAACTACGATGTCAGACGCTTAGTTGAACTAGGGAGTGCTTAGTTCCATGAAGGCTTTAACATTTATAGGGCAGAACATCCAACTGCTAAAAATTAGAAGGGAAGCCACGAGATAAAACCTGAAAATCTCCATTGTATTGAAACATCGTTCCACAATCTGCTTATGCTAATGAATACCAGGTATTAAAGAAGAGCAAATAATTAAAAAACTGCGAACCCCACTTTGAGCTAAACTCTGATACTCTTCCTTCGAGAAACTTTAAACAGAAAGTTATACCAAAATCCCGAACGCTTTGTAAATTTCACTTGCTTTTCTCAACTGAGGGAATACAATATCATATGCAAACAACAATGAAAACTATTCAATGACACAGAATTTATTTGGCATCAATGCATTGCCCTATTTTAGCTTGATTTCAAAATCCGTTCTTAATAACTACAAATATTTATGTTCGGCTAATAGTTCAAGTGCCGTGAACACGATTTTGAAAACCTCGTCTAAAAATAGCCTATTTCTATGGCGAAATGAGTGAACTATACTGTAGCATCGTGGTCAAAAGATGCACTTTGTGTATATTTACCTCACACGCTAATGAGAAATGCATTACAAGCCTCAATTTTTTTGTGCGCCCCTCGAGTGCTTATGACGCGTGAACTCTACGCCCTTCTTACCTAGGAGAGTGTGCCTACGTATATCATGTGTAGCTTTTACTCGTGTCTGGGTATGTGTGCTGAGGCACTCTCGTGCGTGTTTTTACTCTTACCTAGGGGAGTGTGCATAACCTTCTCATATGCAAACGGTTTACTCTAGAACGCTGCTATTGCGAGTACAGCAGGGATTACTCTCCCTGCGACAACGTCCTTCATCCTATGTGCAGTTAAAAAAAACATGAATTACTCCTATAGTGTCATCTTTCGTCCTTTACAAAAGAAGTGAAGTAGGTACTACTCTCTCTAGGATTTCATCGGCACTCTTCAACGAGTCACACAACGATGACTACTCTCACCATGACCACATCTTTCAATATCTTCAATAAGAAGTGCCCTCGAAACTAACTATAAAGACAGGTCTTGTCACACCGTGAGACTCTCAGAGCGAAGAAGACGAACGCTCATTTTTATTTCATGGATCGAGAGCACAAGGGTTTTTGTTTTTCCAAGTGACAGAATTTTTCATTTGTACAGCTCTGAAATCATCTTTATGAAAGAGAAATTCAGCTTACTTTATTAATACACAGCATTGACTTTTCGAGCTCTAGCATGATAAGAAAGTTTTCAATTTAAATAGAAATGAAAGGCCTCCCCGAGTTTTTGCCGGCAATTCCTAGCAGAAAATACATCAGCGATGCACCTTCAAACTGTAAAGCACCAACTCACCGCGTCCAGATCCAACGAGTTACGGAACACAATTACGCAAGAGCTCGTCGGGCTCTCATTACAGTCTTTTATTACAGTGAAATTGTGCGCTACAGTTGTGTGACCACAGTAGAGCTCTTCGTGGTTCAAATACGAACAAAGAATTAATGTTGAAGAGTATTTAAATTCATTTGTATTAAAATCGTCTTAATATCATCTTCGTGTTATTAAAAATGTATTTTCAAACAGTGCCTTGACGTATTCTTTTCAGGTACAATATTGTGCATCTTAATACAATGAAATGATGTACTTAAAAAACGATTTCCACTTTCCTTAACTCATTGGAATGTAAGTGCTCGAAAAAACATTTTGGCGCAAACATATACCGGATGGTTCGTGCTCGGGGCTTACTGTAAATCGTGTTGCTACTCGCAGTTCACAACCATGGCTCCTTAGTCTCAGCTGACATCATATAGGGTGTGCAGGAAGTCTTTGGCATTTCTTTACTAAATAAGAAAAAATGGGATGTAACAGCTTGTTTAAATTAATTTGAGTCAGGTATTATTTTCATTCTTTTAATAACATCAAGTTGAATATGATTTAGAGCTACTATAGAAAAAAGTGAACCTGCTTCCTGCAGCTATCATTGAACTCCAACACGTAGGCCTGTCCAACCCGGTTATTGTCAGGCTACTACAAGTGTCAAAATCAACCGTCTGCCATGTAATGAGTGAGTATAATAAATTTAGTTCTGTCATGTTATGAGTGAGTATAATAAATTTAGTTCTACTGAGACCGTTCCTGAAGTAGATTCTCCGATGAAATCTCTTTCACCGAGAATGGGCCATAATGCCACAAAATACTGTGCGTCTGTGTAGACTTCCAACGGAGACTTGACGAGGTAATAATGATTGAGGTGGGCAGATATGAAGATAACGTCTCTAATTGTTCAACATGAGTATAATTAAATATATTCTCTGCTTCTTGCTTGATTACCTTGATTTTTAAGAAACATTTTGCTTATCCCAAGGATTTTCTACACACCCTGTAAGCCAGTTAATTATGATTGCCATGCAAGACAATATAGCTGGATTGTTGGGAAATTGTCTTAAGGTCTGATTTTTCATCTGAATAAATAGTACTCTAAATCTCATCACCTTCTTTTTTGACTGCATTCCTCGGGCTACGGTTCTCAAAATGAACTTTTATACAATTATAGTTTTTAATGCCGGGGTAGAAAATTCCGATTTCGTTTAACCCATTTGAAAGCTCGTTTCTCTCACGAGAGTACAAAGTACTCATACTTCAGAGTGTGAGGTGCAAAAATGATCACTTTGAATGTATTTCATTTGGAGTAATTCAAAATAAGAAAAAACGGTTTATTTACAACCAAACGAAGTTGATGAATAACATACATTAGAACTAATTGGATTCAAATATATTTTAACATAAAGGTCCTAAATTGATAAATAAACCAAAACAAGTAAGCTGCGTCAATGGTTCATTGAAAAATTGAAAAATAATGAATGATTTTTTGGCATCATTATTTTGCTCTAATTAGAAATGAATTATGAACATTGGTCAGAACCGAAAACAGTGTAACGTCGACAAAAAAGGCATTCGAGATTAGATTATTAGATTATTAGTTAGTTTAAGCCTCCCTATCCTCAACAAATGAGATCCAAAGAGAGGAAGGAAGAAGGCACCATTTAGTATGGAGTTAAGGGAACGTGGAATCTATGCAGAAAGGGCATAGAAACAGTAAGATGAGAAAGAAGTTCATGGGACAAGATCAAAGTTGAAAAAGAAAGAAGTAGGTGTTGAAAAAACAGGACAGCAGTGAACCAAAAAAAGTTGGTCCTTAACAAAACAAAACCTACATCTGTTATTTTAACAAAAAGAAAGCCTACCTAACCGTTAGCTCGGGCCCTCACATTGTCCCCCTGGGAGCGCTAATTCCCATAGATACAATAGTTGTATCCACCTGAAGGGAAGGCATTCGAGAACATAGTTTCCATTCACATAGGCGCATACGCTTAGTAAATTCTGCAATCGTAACAAATGACGTTAAAAATACAGCTATTGAAAATGAACGATTCTAGATGTTGAGAGAAAAAGTAGTAGAGTCGATTGTTCGGAATTTGGAGCTAATTTAGAAAACATCCGAAAAGAAAAAACCTGAGCACTCTTCCGACAAACGAAAAATTATAAGGTTGAGACGTTGAGACAGAAACACCTTAAGTTAAATAGTTTTCACATGATTAATGAGCCTGTACGATTTCACAATGATGGATAATGTTATTGAGTGACTTTATGAGAGGAAATATATAAATGCTCTAGTGAAAATACGCTTACTGGTCAGTAATATTGCCGTGGGAACACGGTGTGTAAATCGGACTGAACATGCTTTCCGCATGAAAAGTTGGTAAATATCATACTCAAATAATACTGAGACATATGATTTTCATGTAGCGGAAAAACAGTTGGACAGGATAATTTACATAAGCATTTTAAAACAAGCACGTTTAAAACAAGTGAACAAGCATTTGGGCTGAAATAAATTTCGATACTTGTGCAAAATGAAACATGTGAGAACAGTGGAGGTAAGTGCTTACAAATCCCAAGTTATGGATTAGATTGACACATTAACTGCGGTGGGTGGAACTGAAGTGCAATATTCAACTCAAATTAGAGATAATTTCAGAGATAAATTTTGAAAATCATTGCATGTAATAGTTCATGCCTTAATTTAGTTTTCATCACGTATTTGTGAAAATTGAGTTTGTGGCTGCTGGTACGTCAGCAGAATTATAGAAAAACCCTGATTGAGCACAAGTGGATCACATCGCAGTCAAAGTGTTAATATTTATTTATTAGTTTATATTTTGAGATCCAGGAACATCCGACGCACAGAGGGCTGGCGGTGAATCTCTCTTTTGAAAAATGAGTCAATGTACTAACTATATTGACTGGATAATCGTGTTATTTCTAAATTATTAATTATTTAGCAATTGTTGGTCGCAGAGCGTTTAATGAATGTAATTTTACGAGGAAACGGAACATTGTTGTGAAATATGAAATTAACATATTGCTTATTGCACCTGTTTTCAAGAAAGAGATTTCTTAAATTGGTTACATAAAAAATAACGACTTAGCTTCTAATTTTTCGGAAGGAACATTGTAAAATCCAAATTA
The DNA here is from genome assembly GCA_014220935.1 of Platorchestia sp. MABIK. NCBI lineage: Eukaryota > Metazoa > Arthropoda > Malacostraca > Amphipoda > Talitridae > Platorchestia > Platorchestia sp. MABIK. The sequence continues at coordinate 73,791 of JACJUY010000143.1, forward strand.
AAGCCATAGTACGTGTGTTTAAAGTTTCTCATTCGCTGATTGTTCAGTTATTGGTGCAAAAGATTAAATGAAATCACTATGACAGGTTGATGTGATTCAAAAGTATGAAATAGTTGCAAAAATTTACCCTTAAATTACCAATGAGCTCAATTTGGTTGAGGAATGTAGTGACAATGTTTTGTGCGTGTACACATACTAGAACATCAATAAATGAGGGAAAAATTTGAATGATTGATGCTTAGCAATTTTTTATTTGGGTATACAAAATTTTGTTGCCCAATGTTTTTTGAAAGTATGAGCTGAAACTTCAAGAAAAGTGTACTTATAGAAGCTTGGAAATACTTTCGTGAATGCATTGAAAGATATCTGAGAAATATCTTTAATATTTGTATACATTTCAGCAGCTTATTTAGTATTCAAATGCATTGAATGAAATTTGGTACTCATCTCTGCTAAACCTAGCCACATTATAGCCCAGGCTAGAGCTGAACACGATGTGAAAGGTGGAGAATATTTAAGAAAATCTTGAGGAAGGATGTATTGATTTTTCAATACTGTACTTTTGAAAATGTAGAAGTGAATTGACTTTGATGTGCCATTCTCTAGAAGTGGGCAGATTTAGTACATCTTAAAGAGAATTAAAATGTGCTAGCATTTATGCAGTAGTTCTAGGACAGTAACTTCCTGAGAATTCCCAAGGGATGTTATCGCTCGAAAAAATTTTTAAGTTTGTGCTTGATTTAACCTGAACAGACATGACCTGACCTGACCTAATTTGACCATATCACGAGATGTTGTATCCCTTGTTAAATTAAAGTATCAAGAGAACTTCGGAATGGAGGAAATGCACACCTCCACACAATATGTATATGATAATTCAAATCACACGAGTAAAATTAACACAATATACGATACATAACAATACACTACAATGAATTTGCGAAGTCAAATTATTACAGGTACTCACCAAATTTGATGACAAACGCACATCACCATTACCATTTTTCTTCCAATTTTTCCGGTGCTCTTGAGGACCTGTTCTATAATGTGCTTGGGTTTTATTACTCTCAATTATTTACAACTTAAATTCAAGCCAGTTATATCCTATAACAAATTCGCTTTGCAGAGGATTCGCAATGCAAATTGATCTGCAAGAATTATGACACCACTCAAGTACTAATACTGGCCGGCCAATTTACTTCCCAACAACAAATATTCTCTTTCGACAATGGAACTAAAATACCTCGGAATTGAACGCATGAATTACAATGCTCATTCATTCACACGACGAATACGTGAAGAACCAGGCACACAATATTTACATCCTCTACACAATATTTTAACTTGTTGATATTATGGGGCTTATCGGGCATTATCATGAATTTTTTGAGGCGAACGTTTCCTGGAAGACTTATCTCTCGGATGGGGGATCTCAACTGGCCCGCACGCTCACCGGACTTAGCCCCATGCAATTTTTTTCTTATGTTTTACCTGAAGTCAAACGTATATTGCAACCGTCCCAGCGCCCTGAAAGACCTACAGAACAATTTTGAGGCTGAAATTCCACGAATACCATAAGACATGTTTGAAAAAGTGCATGAGAATTTCTGAAAACGTCTGCAGCAGTGTGTGGATTGTGAAGGTTGGCAGTTGCCAGAGACACTGTTTACAACCAAGTCATTAGAAACTTCCATCATTGTCCAATATGTGAAAAATCAAAATGTCAAATTCTAAGTGTTAATTATTTTTTATTTCATTCCTAAATAGGCAATTTACCGCTCTCCACCTCTTACTTGTAAATTCTTTTATACATGTTATGTCATCTATTTGTGCCTCACACTCAAAGAAGTTACGCGTAGAACTGACTTTCAATTCTGAATGTTTTCGCCAGTACAATTTTTAACCCGTCCTACCATGAAGGAACTACTAATGAGCATACATGTTTTTAGTGTAACTCCTCCCTTTTTCGTTACATTTTCTCCGTTATATAAAGCTGGAGAGGCCTATTTCCCTCGTAGCCTGTGTTTTTTTTGTGTCTCGATTTATGTGACATTTTAATTGATTTGGCTGATACCCAAGAGTGTGAGACGTAAGCAAAACTGCTGCCTGAGCATGGAATGTTACTCATGGACATGGATGGCGAGAACATAAAAAACACCACACATCGTACCAACACAATAGATCACTGCATGAAAATCTTTTTCTTTAATAATATTCCTTCGTGATCCAATCTTTACATAATATAAGTTACAGCCTGACCTGACCTGACCTGGCCTGACCAAACCTATTATAACCTAACCTACGCTAACTTAACATTTATAAATAACATAACCTAAACTAGACTAACTTAACATATTCTCAGTTAACGAAACGTAACCTTCAATATTTTTACAAAATATCTGTAATGCACTATTTTAAAGTCTTTGGTTTGAATGATCCCCTGCAATCCAGGGTAGTTGTCTGAGAGGCAATTAAAATACGGTGCAGCTGCCCGACGGCAGTTGACCAGGAGGAAATTATCGTCACCGTAGTAGAGTATACATGCCTCCCAGTCGTCCTGAATCGTTCGATCAGAGATTATAGCGTCAGTCGCATTCTCGTATCGCGTAACCGACGCTAAAACCGATCCGTTTAGTGTCATCAGTTGTCTCTTTCAGCCAATAATCTGTGTGGCCTCGATAAGTGAATCCTCGCATTAATCGATGCTGGGCAGAGTCTCTTAGTTGTCAATCGGTCCCGTTAAGCACGGCCTACGGGTGTGCTGACCTCTGAAGCAAGGTCATTAATTGGACTTACCGTGTACTGCCCGAATATTTGAAAGAGCTATTTGTGATTCAGCGTTCTCACAACGGAACTTTATATGAATGGTATATTAGTCTCTGAGCTAAATCGAGTTTGAAATGACAGATTTTATTCGTCGTGTGCTTCAACCTTGTCAATAGTAGTTAAACTAAGGGCTGTGAAATGGGCAAAAGCACTGTGAAATAGACCATGCCACGATTGAGCTGTTCTATTGCACGAACTTGTTATGAGTGCTTCTTATTTTATGGGTCATAGTTGTGATTAAAAGATTTCAATTCCTTTCGTTAAATTGCTGTACAAACTGCAAAGGAGATTGTGAAAATATTTAGTTTTGTTTTTGATTCAGCGGGTGGAACGTTAGATACATTACGATTTATTATTTTCTGTTCTACTTATAAAATCATTGAGTGATTCTCGAATATATGCAATTTTTTCTGTTTTGAGGACAATGGGTTAGTTAAAAACGTCAACATTAGATAATAGCGTTTCATTGTCTTTAACTAGCAATGAGAGGGCATTGAAATCGGCAGCATTAACATACACTGTTGACTTTTATTCATGCCTCTAAATATTCTCTGAGTTATTCTCAGCAGAGGCAACGACGCATCCTGCTCACCAAAAACTAGCAGACCTTCCTCAGCATACACCAAGAGCACACGTGCCCTGGCCGTCCGTCCGTAGTTATTGAAGATCTCACTATTCCGACTACCTTGGAATACACACATTCCTTGTATGGGCCTCAGTAACAGGGATGGGAAGAGTGCGCCTTTGGCTGTGACCACATTACCACTGGAAGACGCTTCGTTTCACTAAAGAAGATATTTTAAGAAATAAAAAAGTTGACAACGCGCATCGTCAATCAGAGAGGGAAGTTAACCAGAAATTTCTCGTCTAAACTCGATGTCAAAACCGATCACTAAGCATCATCCACATTGTAACAGAACTCAGAGCACTTCATCAATTAAAGATTCCGCGACATCTTTTGCCAGATGAAATTTGAACGTGCATCCGAAGGGGTTGTTTGCGCATGGACTGCTTTGTCAATGGAAACAAATGGCAAAATTGACAAATGGCATTCGTGCGGCGCTCACTGAAAGAAGTAGATTGCCTGGCGGAAGCTCAATAAAGAACAACTTCGTTTTTGGGTGAGAGCCGTGCGACGGCTTTATTGGCTCCTGGGAACGCTCACTTCTCTCTAAAAGATTATTCTGTTTGAAGCATTGCTTCATTAAAAACCGTAAATCGTAGTGGGTCGTTCAAACGAGAACCCGCCGCTATTACATCTGATTCATGATTCTCGTGCGGCAACAGTTTCGTTATTTTGCTGAATTGATGTTTGTGCCTGAAAGCATTTCAATATGGAATATTGGAAAACGCAGCCTCCAGAGTGCTACCACTATGTATGCCCAGATTTATTGTCAATAAAGAACTGCGGACCTCAGAGCCACTTCACGTAACGACGCTGCTGCGCACTGCGCTCGTTGGCATCACAACCTGGAGTGCTCGTTCGCTGGCGAGATTAAGTACGGTGACACAAATCAGGCGCTGAGTTGTGTTGCCTTATGTGGTCAGAATGCTTGACACATGACAGACAGAAGCAAAGAAATTCCATTCTTCATCCAGACTGATATCGCAGATGTGTAGTTTGTCTCTTTGTTTCTTCTGCTTCAACACTGTACCGTTAGACGATGGATAACGTTAGGAACATGTTTGCTTAGAAAAAAAAAATGGTGCAAACTTTGAAAAAAGGGTAAAAGATTGTTTTGATTTTTTAGTGCTATGGTCATCTTCTTACTTCCACAGCTAAAGATTTATTCTTAGTATTCGAGCCACCTTCACTCATAGGGAGACAACTATGTGTGTTTGGGAATTAGTGCTCGTAAGGTTTGAATATGAGATCTCGTTCTGTACATGTAGGTTAGGTGGGCAAAATTTCATGTTTTGTTACGGCCCATCTTTTTCGTTGTCATGTTGTCTTGGTTGTCAGCTTTTCTTACTTTCTTCTTCAACTTTTACCTTGTTTCAAAAACTTCTACCAATCTTTCTGTCTCTATGTGCTGAGGATAGAAACACGACACAAGTGCGGAGATTCTCCGTTCCCTTAATTCCTTTCTAAATTGTGCTCTTCTTTTTTTCTCTCTCAGGAACACTTTTGTTTGTTGTTAGAGAAGATTAAGCGACCGCTTAACTTCTCTTGATCTTCCTATTTTTTTCGGGATTTTTCTCGTTCATGTCAAGCATCTGGTTTCGTCAGTCATAATTTCTATGACGTATACATTCAAAATATTTTCCGTTGATTCATCGTAAATTTTCCAATGAGTTCCATGCATTCAAGTCGTTTCAAGTTAATTTATTTTGGGGAAATTAGATCAGAGGTTTATTAACTGAGTCTCATCCCTCAATTTATTCAGTAATCTATTGAATGATTTTTTCAATATTATCATAATGTTTTCTTTTCGATATAGTTCACGTGACGCTATATTATGTCGATTAATATTTTTTTCAGCGATTTCGAGGCAAGAATTTTCGTAGAATGTTGGCTAACCGTTCACTACATAGTAGTATTAATAATGACCCACTTTGATGAAATGAGATAAATGAAGGCACGCAATCTTAGAACAAAAAGGCAAGTACAAATATACTTAACTTGCGAAGAAAGTTTAGCGATGACACTAAATATGACAGGGTCTCCGTTTCATATTGATTTTCATGAGTCGAAAGTAACTGTACAGAAATACGATGTCTAGCAGCAGCAGAATGACAAGCTCAGGATGCCGACTGAGTCCAAAATACTTTAAGTCATTTGACTTAGAGAACATGGTCAGAGACAAAATCTCGCCTTAAAATCAATATCATCTCCCTTCATTAAGCCTATTTATAAGGCCATCGAGGGGAAATATCATCGCTGGTAACCGATACTTTAAGAAAAACAATAATACCGAAACGATGGGTCCTATTCTTGTTGTAATTCTGGTCAATCTACACCATGATCAATTCTACATTCCATTTACACTGAAATAAATTTTTATTTAATGACATCGTCGTCGTCTCATGTCCTATTTAAGTATAGTTTAATACAATTAACAGCGCATAACATGCGTTGGCAAAGTTCACCTTGAATAAAACGCGGCCTTTTCGTTAGGATATTATTTTTTTGAGAGGTGCCGACCGTGGTTTGTTTTTCCAAAACCCGAGCGGGTAGTTTGAAGTTAGAAGAGTTTTGCCCCAGTTTGGCGATGTTTTGACTTCATTATGTGATTTATGGCACACCAGCCGTATAGTTATCTTCGTCATCCCTTCCGTCACTCGGTGATACTTCTCTCCAACAGCGTTGAACATGAATTCACGAGTTACATGTGTGACACATGTTACACTTAAATTACAACAGACTTAAGTCACCTTTACAACAGCTTCTCAGTACTTCTCATGAAATAAATATGCCATCAAGTCTATAATCATTTTTGCACCACAGCGTGTATAAAATTTCCGCGCTTGGTAACCATAAGGAAGTTTTCCCTAAGCTTTCTCCCTTTTCATCCTCCAGCTTATTCTTTCTCTCGCCGTGGTGCAACTCTCATCCCTTCGCCCCACTACATAACGATACTCTCGACAGCTCTCCCCGTGCAGGTGTCGCCGTTTTTTACGTTGTTTTTAAACAAAAAATTCAACTCTCTGTTGATGCCTTATGGAAACTACGTAATTTTGTCTAATTTTTAGCTGAAAGAGATAATTTCAGTTTCTAATTTTTCTGTCTGCGAGCATAAATCTGCAAAAATTTTCTAATTATAATTCGAACGGGGAATCAGTGTCTTTGTTCTAACGTATGCTACGCTTTTGATTTACAGTATATTTCATGAAGTTACTGATGCGATGTGTCTCATCATCTAATTTCAATTTCAAAGGCACTGCAGTTGATTGCGAAAAAAATATTGAAAAAGGTGTCGAAAATACTTCTGTGGAACATGACGCCGAAAAATAAAATCTAATTGGACTGAGGTAAAACATACTGGCGACATTATCGCCATCAAAGGTTCCCCAGGGAGGAGCTGTATCTTAACCTCGTAAACTGGGGTCGCCTGGCTTGGAGATGACAGGAGCCGCGTCCGGAGACTGGAGGGTTGAGAGATCAGTTCTCCTTAGACCAACCCGTGTGGCCCTTCTGAGTACATTGATCATTGGATCTTGCTTAGTTACTGTCAATTCCTCGGGTGATTTATGTTCTTACCATAGCTGGCATTCTGGTGGGAAGTTTCTTAGACATGAAAGACACTTCTTTTTTCAATACGACAAGGGTAACTAGTCTTGATTTTTGTTTCCTTTTGGCAGTGTTTCGTTCACCGCTGGCACAAAGCTTCGGCGGCGAAGACGTTTAGAAACCTCCTTCTTTATTTTTTCTTACTGGCTTAGCTTTTTCTACTGATGTGTACGCATGAGTGTGTGCTTGACCTTGTTTTTCTTAATTGTAGATTCGCTTGCGTACCTCCTTCACTGGATTTAATTTGCTTAATTTACCTTACTTTAAGTTAAATTAACAAACTCTAAACAGGAGGGGCAAGCTCACCTCCATTTGAAGACAGCTTTCTTACTATCAGACTTTGAAGACCGCTCTCCTATTATCAGGGCATGGAAACTCTTTCTTAAACAGCTTCTCCTTAACATAACTCCGGGAAATTCATTTTTTCTTTAGGTTTTCTTGTTCAAACGTCAGCGTCCAATATATTAGACGGTCCATTTAAAATTTTGAATTTTAAACGATTTTTTCTTATATATTAGAGGAAGATCTGTATTATTTGATCTAATTGGTTTTTCCTTCCAGCACAACTGAGCCAGAGGCTCGGTCACGTGGACTTTGCTGAGCTACCAGAGTAATATTTCTCTGTCTGTGCACAAAATACCTAGAGAATCTTTCCTGCTGTTCTTATACTTTAAAAACGGCTGGTCTTTTTCCTCTGTACATGCTTAGCCAATTTAAGACACGAAAATTAATCGCGCTACTAATTTATCTATTTTTCTTTTCACGCAGTACGAAAGATGCTGCATTCATTTTGAGGATACCATTGTGTTATTTTTTTGGGTTCTTTGGTGCCTTGAGCTTGCCATGACTTGCACTTCAAGCCATGATGCGCTTAGAGGCAGGTGCCGTTATGGGAAGAGCTTTTCTTCGTGGCTCTTTGCTTGCCGGGGTGTTCCTGAGACAGTCCACCGAGCCGCACTTGTGTTCTAGGAGCCGGAACGAGCCTTGCCTGAGTTCAGGGAGCCGGAGCGAGCCTTGCCTGAGTTCAGAGAGCCGGAGCGAGCCTTGCCTGAGTTCAGGGAGCCGGAGCAAGCCTTGCCTGAGTTCAGTTAGCCGGAGCAAGCCTTGCCTGAGTTCAGGGAGTCGGAGCGAGC